>KN470359.1:30917-44279 GCA_000787095.1 Periophthalmodon schlosseri | reverse complement strand
ATCAGCAGAGCCCATCTTTTGACACTTCAGAAGGTGTTCCTCACATGCCTGTCACCTCTTCCTCCTCCACCAACACTTTCTTCCCTGCTCTCTGTTGAGAGCATGCGTCTCTGTCTGAAACTTATGTACTTTGTAGTGAACGCTTTGGCGTTTGCATCACCTTAAAGTAGGTAAGTGCTCGTGAGCACGGAGACCCATCTTTAGTGTTTAAAGGGGGACGAGCTCAGAGACACTGAGGTAGTGTGGCATGGTGAGGTGGCAGACATCACTTGAGGGGGAGGGAAGTAATTGTTTCACCTCTGTAGCTCCACTTGCTACAGCATGAGCAACGCACTGCAAACAAGCAAGGCACATAATACGGATCTGTATTGCTATTTTGTTAAAGTGCTCTCTACAACTCTTCTGTTTTCAACCAGCTGTATCACTGTGTAAAAAAAGTTATATGATGCCTAATCTGATAATCTGCGTTGAAGTGAGTTTTTATATTATTTTATATTTGACTACCTGTGTAATCCCACAGTCATCCAGGTATGATCCATGGTAAAAGAAAAATTGAATTCTGTATTCAGAATGTATGTATGTCAGAATTGAATTTTTCTTTTACTTTATATTTTGCTATTGATGTCCCAAAATATTAGAATTCTGAATGCTATATGTAACAAAGAAAAGGCTCCACTACTGCAGTTTTACCGTTGAAATAAAAATATTTCTAGTAGTATCTTCATTTAAAGCACAGTCTCTGCCTTTTCCCTGATGAGCACATCAGAGTGGGTTTAGCTGCAACTAACTCCCACATGCCTCAGCAGCTCTTTGGATATTTAGATTCAGATGGTTGTAGTGCTTATATAACTTTTCCTCTAATTTGTGATAAATAAATGCATTACACAGGTGAAAGTATCAATCTGTTTTAATCCTATGTCACATTTTACACCATATAATTATTTCATATTCATAGTATGTAAGTATTCATAATACAGTACTTTGACTGGATCATGTATTGGAATACATTACTAAACACATTTTAATGCAGGTATTAAATACTCTGTAACTAAATACATTTACAAGTATTCTTCCCAACACTGAATATATTACACTTTGCATGTATTGCACTGTAACACAATAGTTCAATTTCATAACTAATGAAACTATTTAGTTGTCTATTTACACATTGTCACATTATCAGTCTTTAGTCCCTAAAACACCACCAACTTGCTGCCATAAAGTTTCCTAACAGCGGGACAGAATAGCACACACAGCTTAGGCCAGTAGCAGCACATCAGTAAGTGTTTGAACAGATGCCTATAGACAAGCAGAAGAACCCTTTGCTGATGGAGACAGAGCTTAAAGTCACAGACATGCAATAAACACAACACAAGAAAGTACAGGTGCTCTGAGCTTCATGGGAGGTCCCATAGGCAGCACAGGCCTATAGCTACATAACTGGGGAACTGTAAACTTTATGAAAGGAGGAAGAGTTTGGTATTTTCCTCCTGAATCTAAAATGGGAAATGGGCCAACATTGCAGAAATGCTGTTACAATTCATTATGGGGTAAACCGAAACCCAAGCCGCCTTAAAACAAGTTCAGAGGGCACCTTGTTTTCATCAAGATGTGTTTTTAGAATATTCAGGATGAGGGAAATGGATGACCAATTATTTTCTTTTATAGTTTACAAAACAGCACGTTGACCTTAACCTATTCACAGGGTCTACTCCAGATGGAAGTCCCTCTAAAGTCATATTCGTCTTAGCTTACAGCTACAGAGACACCAGGAACTCACTTTCAACATTGTTTCATCCATAGTCGCTCAAGATGTAGCAGAAACAAGGTTCCATTTCCATGGTATTATCCTTGCTCCATGTAAAACCATGGTTGTTATCGAGGTGTAATCCCCAGTATGGGGAAAGAGGGGTAGGCATTTTAGATTTATTAGTTTTTTTTCACAAAGCTTAAGAAAGCCCTAGGAATGCAGTTCATGCCACACTGAGATCAGTGTGTGCACAATGCAGACAGACAAAATAGGATTTGAGCTTGCCAACTTGCAGAGCAGAAAGAGGGGAACAGGGAGAAGTAACGCTGGGAATTAAGAAACATTCTAGAAAGCTTTGGTTCATTATCCAGTGAATATACGCTTTTCTTTTTTAATATGCTGATCAGACCTCCTGCTGGCTATTTGAATAAACACTGAACCAAGCAATCTCTAAATCTGCCTTATAGAATTGTGTTCTTCCTTGGAATAGTAGTTTGAATTCAGTGTTTTTCTTTATTGTCAGGTTTTTTTTAGTTAGCGCCATCCTTCTCTGCGTTCAATAAACACTTCCATGAATGACATTATTGGTAGGCAGCGGGCCTGACCAGGGCTGGGATATGGCGCTTTTATTAGAAAACATGAATCTTGTCGCTGTGGCGCCTAAGGATTATTGATGGTGGTTACGGCTCGGATGGCATTTGCAGATAAAGTGAGGCTTAATATTCAAAATTATCATAGTGGTATCTGTGACATTCCTCAAGTAGTGCCTAGTCATTATCGACCGGCCGCTGGTTTCACAAAACGAAAGAATTAATTTATACTCCAGATCGATTTTTAAGATAACACATTTTGCACTGCCCTTCTGATGCCACATCTACTGGGAGAAGATGGATCAGAGCATAGTCAGAATAATATTTGAGGTCTTGTAGCTTTTTGAGGTAGGGCAAAAGTTTGCTACCTGCATTTTCTGTTTTCTTTGTAATGTGTCAATTGCTTCTATTACATTGAACAAGGCACTAGCACTGCCAATCTTTTTCTCCATCAGTGCACTTTTGTCACGGCCTTCATTCTTGGCCCTTCAGTTGAACTAGTTTTTAAACTGTTGCAACGTTCCTGTCTCAGATCATTTCTTGTCACTAAAGACTCATTCTTATCCTATACTCTGACCAAGCATGATTCTCCCCATTGTTAATCCCTCTTTGACCAAAATCTTTGCCTTTTTCTGCTGGCATAATTGACACAGTTCCTAAACCAAAATCCTTAATCCACTATTGACAGACAGTTCAATAGAATGAATCTTTCTCAGCTTTGTTTCTCGGTTTACAGAGCATCATCTAGACCTCATAGGTAAATTACCGTCATTGATGTCAAATATTAAATATGGAAAAGTTCACGGCATGCATCATTTGCCTAATTTGTGTAAATATCCTAGCCTGTCTGTTGGCTCTGATTTTGCCACCTTTTGTTTATGGCTCTCCTTTCCCCAAATGGAGCAAATTAAGATCCTCATTATTTTATTTGTCGCATGCAGGGTTTTTAATGGCCTTTCAACACATTAAATAACCTCAGGCCATGAGCAGGATTAATTGGATAATAACAATCTCTTTTCATCTTTTTAGATAGATTGGGTTTCCAGGAAGAAATGGCCCTTTGTTTCCAATGTGGGCCAGGGAAGGAATCATTGTGGCAGAAAATCTAATTATTTACAAAGAAACAGGAGAGCTTGTTTTTTAAGCCAAATGGCCACAGCCCACCTGGTTGTATCCCTAATTAACTTCACAAGGAAAGTCATGTATAACGCCATGTGTTAGCTCCGTGTTCGGTTACAAATTACACTACTAAAAAAATAGAACTTTGAAGACATATCATTGATCTTTTGTTTTATCTAAGCCTATAGATATTAAACAGATTTAACACAATGTTGATCATTTTGTATACTCAAAATCACACCTTAAACTTTAAATTTGCTTTATGGAACTTATAATGCAAGATATATTTTATTTCGTCTTCTTTTTCATATGTACAAAGTGCTTGCAAAAGTGAACAGAAACTTAAGGTAAAAAAGTAGTATGTAAACAAGGCAGTATTGAAATTTTGTGTCACGATTATCATGGCCAAAATTATTAATTAATTAATTAAAGTTGCTGACAGTTTAAAATGTTATGGATATTAATAATTATAACTTTAATAAGTTTCATGTTTAAACAACTTTTATATAATTGTACTTTGTTTCAGTGAAAACAACTACAATCAAGTGAACATTATGGATAAGTAGCTTTTTTCTGCACATTCTGGTGATATAAAGGCAATTATCACGATTATATAAAATGTCCCACGAACAATTACTGTCTACCCTTTTTAGCACGATAAACGATATTATTTTTTATTGTCCCATCCCTAGTGTAAACTTGGATTTTCCACAGAATCTCCGGGGCAAAGAGCCAATAAAGCTCCTGACATGTTGCGCTGAGATGTTATCCAATTTCTGCACAAGAGCCTGATAAACTTATTGGGGCTGGCTTGCTGTGCTGATCTCCCTGGAGCTAATAACATCCAAATTACAAGACTGATAACAGCATTAAGAAAAATTAAGATCTGCTCCCACGTCCAACCAAGTAACTCAAGTTCATTTCCTTATATTAAAGGCGTAGTTCCTCCCTTACCGTTTGACAACCATCGTACATCTAGATTCATGTTTGACTGTATGTTCTTATCTGCAGCTTTTCATGCTCCAAGTTAACTGCTTTTCCCTTTTTCATCAAGGCCTTATCTTTAAGTGATAAGATAACTGCAGACTTACATGGGAAGATTAGGCAATTGTAGAACCTGTTCTGAGTGTTTCATATGCGCTACTGTAAATGTCAATGAAAGAAAAAAGGTTGTGATAATAATTTCTATTTACAATCAGATTAGGAATGCCTGAACAGCACATAAATTATATAGCATTCAAAGACAAAGTCCAGCCACATGACTTCAAAGGAATATGTGATTATTCTGATTCATTTCCATTGTAACAACATTGTGATTTGGAAAATATACTTTAGAAACTACACCTCCATTTTCAAGGCATTTACGCTTCCTCTGCTGTTTGCAATGGGAAAAGAACAATGTGAAAATAAACAAATGAAGCTTTTGGGAAACACGACTGCTGTGCTAATAGAGCCATGTGTTTGTTGTGAAAACAATTTGACAGCAGATGAGTCTGGTGATATTTTATGGACTGAAAAACTGCAACGGCGAAGTCTGAATTTTTACCTGTGATGCAACAATCTGGGCAAAACGCAAATGGAGGCTCTAACATCAAATTCAAATGGAAAGAGCATACTAATGAGGAAGTTATGTGTGCTTTTAAGTTCTAAAACACCAAAAGAAAAATACTCAAGAGTATATTTAAAGGCTAATAACAATGCAAACGATGCATAATACATCCTTCATAGAAAACATCATGTGTTTGCTCACTGTCAAGCCCAATCAATTTATTCCTCGGCCTCTGTACGGCAAAGAACAATAAAAAAGCAGAGTCAGATTTGCCCACTAAATCTATATATGGCAACTGCTGACATTACAGAGATGAAATTAAGTTGAGTGAATGTCTTCTTTATATGCTGCTATATTCACTTTGACTGCTTAATGGACTGAGGGGATATCAAAGGCCTCATCAAATCAGTAGACCGAGTGGAGCATTTAAACGCTTCACTTCAAGAGCCGTAGTTTTGCCTGATCTAATGACTGGAATGATGCTTGTGTCGTAGTGGCCTCACGACTTCATTGTACTCGCGTGAAAAGTGTCGGTTTGAGTTGAAGGCGACACTAAGAGTTTGGTTTGAACATTCACTTCACACACCCTTTATTATAGCACGCAGCAGGTGAGACTTTAGACGTTATGGATACAGAACCGCTGCTAATGCACTCATAACATTGTCTGGAGGAATAGCCATCCTAACAACTTAAGTTAATAGCCCTCTTGAGGCTCTGTCCTTCTGTGTTAATGGCATCACAGCACAGCCTACCTTTTTTAACTATGCTTAAATCTCGCTATACAGTTACATTTCTTAGGTTATATTTTTTATAATGATGACTAAAACCAAAAGTTTAAATGTCTAGTAATGAGAGACAAGGATGTGACCATGTGTTCCATTTGACCATATTCAAATTCACATGTTTTCAAATGGTTGTAAAGAGAAGTAAAGCTCTACTGCATCAAATTTTAGAATTGTTTCATATAAGATTTTTGAATTACGTTTGTCTTCTGACGTAGTCTAGACCCTTTAATGACCTATTTCACTACTTTTTTAAGTCAGAAATTATTAAGTTTGAGCAAAATATGTACATTTGTTCACAATTTTCTCAGAGGAGTATTTAAGTTCGCTGTAAGATTTTAGTTAGAAGCAAAATGAATTAGCTCGGGGGCTTATGCATTGGCATTCAGTGCATTTGAGCTCAAAGGAACGCTGTGGGCAAGAGTAAATTTCTTCAAATGAAAGTAAGCATATTGTTACAGAACATTACGGAAATCTGGCCAATGTGTCCCATGGGCTTTACCTAAACGTTCTTGTGCCTTTGGGCAATATTAAATAGGTCCTTGTTTGTTATTAACTGCATCACTTTGCCACTTGATCAAGGAGCAGTGGGTATTCTGTTCTTTTAAACTTGCCTGAAGTTTTTTTTTTTTCTGTTGCCAACTTTAGAGAAACTAATGACTGCATTAAGGCACTAGGTGTTGAACTCCGGTGCGACGTGTCACCATTTTGACAAACCGCCGAGGCAGAATTTGGGGTATTTTCTTCCTCTGTGCTTCATTAGATATTGTGCTAAAAGTGACAAATGTAGAAAAAGAGGAGGTGGATGACATTTCCAAAAGGTTGAAGCTAGTCCCATACCCAAAGGGGGCACTGGTAGTTTGCCACTAATTTACTGTTGGAACATCTTGACTTTTTTTCTCTTTTTTAACTTTTGAAGGTAATATAATCGACAGACAGTGAAATGAGCTCTCAGTTTCTCATGTTTTAAAATACTTGAATTTGTCTCTTAATCTTTACATCCTGCTACAGCGCGTGTAATGGATGTTCCCAAATTAAAACCCAGCCATACTGAATGAGTACTTTAAATAGACACTCCCTCCCTTTGCAGTAACTCGGATGGTGACACATAACACATGACATGACTCAGGTTTTTTACAAGGATAGTTAAATATGTAGATTAATGGGCAAGATGGGACGACTTTTATTCTTGCCTTATAATTTCTCCTTTAACAGCTTTGAGTAATAGCTAGATAATTAGCACAAGGTGAACTACCTTTTTTAGAGGGTAAGATGTCCCCTATTAATTCAGTTGTATTTGTACTGCACTTTTCATATCTGCAGTGCATACTAGGTTCTTCAAGTGTCGTCCTTGTGAAGAACCACAGCTATATGTAGTCTGTTTGAAACCATCTATTATTTGCTACTTCTGTGACCTCTGAATTATATATTTTTTTCTAATAAATGTTCTGCCACTGCCTTTAATGTTGAAAAGTGTGAAAATTGCCTTCCTTTCTTATTATACACTTGTACGCCTGATGCGAGACCAAGTGCAGCTGTGGTGGAGTAATTTTGTTGTCAAGCATGTTTACATTGCATGTAGCGATGAATGACAAGTTACACACCGCTTCTCATTTAGGATTCTGACTTCCAACAGTTGCTGCAGTATGTGATTAATGTGATTAATTGTTTTGTGAGTGTCTTAAAACAGTGGCAGTTGGGGTCAGATGAGCTGCTCAGTCGTACTGTATGAGAGCTGTTTTATGTTTTTACCTTTACTGTCTGTTTTTTGTATAGTATTTTTGTTCTTTTCGTTTGACATTTTAATTTTGCCGTGACAAGAGATTACGTGTCAATTATTGGAATGTGTTCAGTATAACCACACACGACCATAAATATCTCTTTTATTTTGTTATCTATTAAAATTTTGTACAATTACTTTGGCAAAGAGAACCATTTTATCCAACCACATAAGTAAACCAAGGACTACTTAAACATGCTGAGGTTTACCCTTCCCATATGAACATGCACCTTGTTAGCCGACAGACTTTGTAGCAGCCATGTTGGCTCTTTTGTCTCGCTGTTTTCGCTGCTACCCCGGGCTACGTAAAATATGAATCCCTTAATTGATTTAATGCTTGTGCACTCCCACATGCTTGAGCATTTGTAGCATCAAGCAGAGCCATAAGTAGTGGGTGAGCAGGGGAGAAAAAAATGAACAGAAGGGGCACCAATTTTCAAATGCTCTCAAATGACACCTTGGTTACTAAGGCGATGGGATGTGCGTCGAGCGAGGGCTGCTGGTGGGCGGTGTGATCTTGTATGCCATGAAAGGTTGCCGGCCGGTGCGCTCCATGCAGCTAGGTGGAGATTTATTTCCATTCAGAAGAACATTATTGTTGACCTTGCCTTGCCTGGGAAAGCCTGAGTAAACATCGGCCTAATAAATCAAGTTTAACAAGCAGCGTAGACCTGCTGGTGGAGTGGCCATCCAGCTCCGGCACACTGAGGATTATTCCACACTGGAGGGTACCTGTAGAGTCCCATTTAGGTGATGTTGTGTATGCAGACACGTGGGGGCACTTAATTGCTCTGCTCAATGCATCTCCCCAGACTATGTTTTCTTTTTATTCCCACTTCTCTCTGTGCTGCAGATACTAACCGTCAAGGCAGTGGGTATATAATCATACTCTTGAGCAGAATCACACCACCACACTTGAAATTTCATTACACGCTCACCTAGTGTTCCGCCACCGCAGGATGCATCGCTCATTTGATTCCTCGTCAAATTCATCCACGTCAACACACATCATCAATGATTTACGCCGCAATGTATGCACTCATAAAATTATAATATCGCAGTGTTGTGGCACAATAATAAAACAGTTTACAAGTCGGCTGTTGTTTTCATGTCTACAACGTCACATCATTGTTTCATTATAGCTTTCTGTCTTTTTTCAGCAAATGACATGTGAATAATGAAATAACTACCAAACCTCAGCACACCTCCAGCACATACATTAGAACTGAATACGCTCTCGCACACACACATGCATCCCCATTCTATCTCAACCTCCTTCACCCCTAGCCCGCACGTCTTTGCCTCAGGGGTGTAAATGCGAGTGGGTGCTGAATAATAATGTTTTTTAGCGCGTAGCTTCTTGGACTGGTTTAGGCCGTGTATATGCAGAACTGGCAGTGTCAGTCTGTCAGTCAATATCCTGAGTCTGCCTTGCTGACATTTGGATGGAGCTCCCTAAGTCATACAAAAGCTGCACTTTATTAGCCACCACAACAAAAAATAGATCAAAATCCAAGGACACAAACGGAACAAGTCTAAGTCTAGATCTTCTCTTGTGTGTGCGTACGTGCGTGTTCTTCTTCCAGTGTCATATTTTTGGCATGGTTGTATTGTGTCCCAGGCTGCCGCACAGTTGGTGAATATCAATGCTACGTGGCGCGGTGACGGGGACTGGAGCTGACATGTTGTCACAGTGTGATGAAAAGCACTGTGAGATGATGTGGCGGCACTGTTCCTCCTGTCCGCAGAGGGATGGCAAGCCCGCTCCGGCAGTCGCGTGTTTGCCTGTGCTGGCATGTCACCCACTTTGTGCATACTTTCACTTCGGATTCGCTTTAGTGTCATTAAAATTCATTACACTTTAATTAGTGATTGGCGTTTGCTCATGCATTTAGAAAGGCGGGGTTGCGCTTTTTTGGGGGGGGAAACTTCAGTGACCTTGAACATGTTAGTTGATGCAAGTTTGTTAGTGTACTCTATGCAAGACAAAAGATTATGTTCTGTTTTTATTCATGCAGTTCTGAAAAAAATATGTTGTTTTGGAAATTGTAGGACATCTACATCCTGGAACTTCTAAAAAACAATTTATCTTTAAATTCGGAACACACAGCACACAGATAAGTCATTGTTTTTCAATCTGTACACCAATTGCCTATGTCTATCTTTGTCTATGTTTACGCTTTATTATTGTGGCCAGACCACCTTGTCAAAGCCTGATCTCGGAGGCTGCTGGGAATTCCAGGTGCTGCAGTAGGGCACTAGTGGCAAAAACCTATGTTGTGTCCTTAGGCAAGACACTTCACCCACATTGCCTAGTATGAAAGTGGTTTGTGCGTGAATGGAGCCAATAGCAGTTTACCACCACTGAGTATGGAGTGCATGAATAATGCATGAATTTGTAAAGCGACTTTGAGCGTCTGGAAAAGTGCTATATAAGACTAATGCATTATCATTATTATCATGCAGAATGTTTGAGAAAATCATTTCTTCTCACAATAATTGTAACACAAAAATGTATATTGTGATATACCAACAAACAGATCTATTAAAAAAGAATAGAAGACTATACTGAATTGGCTGTAGTTGTTACACTCTTTACCTAAGGCTATACAATCGTAATTGAGTCTAAACCCTGAATGATTAAATTGTCACCAACTCAAATGCATTGCCAAGATCAAACTGTAGAAACCTTTTAAAGAGGTAATCCAATATTAAGAGGTGATGTAACAACCTCAGTGTGATATTCTAACCTTTGATCCCAGACTCTTGCTTTAACATTTGCATCATCCTGGTAACGCCTCTGATGGGACCTATGCCTGTGTACTCCTTTGTGCCCAGGCTGCATACATAAAAAGACATGTGCACATTTTGAACTTTTTTTACCTCCCCACCCGAGCTTCTAGACATCCCAGCCACTCCATCATGCTGCTGTAAACCTGCTACACTGCCTAGCATTTACACCACCGGGGAGCTGACATGCCGGGAGAGAGAAGTCAATTCTGCCTGACTGTAGCCCTGATCTGACCATTCCTCTGCGCACTCTTGGGGGCTCTGTCTAGCCCCCTGTTTCCTGTTTTGGGCAAAAGTTCACCTCTCACTTGGGCTCGGCAGTGCTAAAAGCTTTGCCTAATGCATACACCTGTGCCTCGGTGGATACCTAGCCTGGGCCTGGGTTAATTATTGAACACAAGACCAAGAGGGACGACGGTACACAGGAATTGTCTTTAAAGTGGGACTAAACACCTTTAACTCCTCCCACAACTACAGAAGATAGTGATGGGGAGGAGGGGCGGGGACTGGACATGTGAGGAACAGTGTGATTGGCCTAACAGGTATCCACAATTCAAACTCCGCCCTGCAGTCAGGTATTTTAATCAGAGGTATCCACAATTCAAACTCCGCCCTGCAGTCAGGTATTTGTAATCAGAAATGCCTGGCTGTAATCAGGGCAGTCCTGTGTGATGTCACCAAGTAAATTGCACACACTCAGTTTTTCACAGTTTTTGACCAGAAAGCAATATCTAGTTTGCACTGAAATGACCAAAAATGAGGAGGAACAGTAGACACTACTATTAAAACACCATATATATAGTTGAGTAGCAAAAAAAACATAAAAAATGGTTTATTGTTTAGTTCCGCTTTAACTGTCTGCCATTTTATTCATGCACACACCTACAGCACTGCAGCAGAAGAGACTGGCGCTCCGAAGCTAAACAAAGAGCACCGCTGTTTCTCTTATAGTTGCCTTGCAGGGCTTATACAACATATCACCTTGAGCATTGTAAGGAATGAAACATGAGATAACACATCGGATCTATTGTATCTAATCTTGCATGTTCTTTTCTGTTATCATATAAAGTGTGTACCAAACCGGAACAGTGCTGTTGGGAGATATAATGAAACTCACTTTATGTAGCACACATTTCAGTGTACATTTTATAACTGAGATACAAGGCGGTCTGTTGTATGTGTTTATGTGTATGCCCACGTGTCCCTCCTGGGCTGCCGTACTGTGTTAGCAGCACATTCGTGCATATGCATCAGACTCAATCAGGGAGTTGTGTGTGCTAATTGTAGCCCAAGCCATCTCCCTCTCTTTGGTTACAGCCAAGCGTCTCAGCTCCAGTCCTTTTTGATACTATAGTCTTATTGAAGTCCTCCTCTCCAGATGTTCTCTCCATAGATAAATTTACCATTCAGATCTCTATAATTGATTGTAATATGCAGAATTAATGCCCAGGGTTAGAAACTGAATTCCTGGAATAGTTTGTCACTTGGCTTTTGAAATTCAAAACAAGAAAGCGCCACAGTGCACTTTTTCTTTTGCCTAGGCTTAACACACCAGTGCAGAGCATCGGTGCCTATTTGCATATTCTCCTGCGTATTCTGAGCAAAACAACTTGGGTATTGTTATCGACATAATTAGGAAGATGATCAAATGGGCTCTGTTTCGACATTCACTCCCTCTTCCTCTCTCAAGCTGATTGGACCAATGCTAATAGCATTGCTGAATTAAAATTTTTATTGTGCAGAGTGGCCACTAATAACCATTCCCATGCATGACAATAAAGAAATGCTCTGCAAGTGATAAATTTAGGGAAAGTTGTCAAGTTCAGAGAGCGCCAGAGTCGGAGATAGACAAGAGCGACAGAGAGAAAGAGTGAGAGAGACGGATGCACTGACAGAGAACAAGGCAGAGCAGGGAACTCATTTGGAATTCTAGCGTGTTGATAATAATAAGGGAACCTCAGCAGCCCTTGTTGAATTATAGATCACACGGCAATGATTGGATGAGGTTAGGCCATTGTAACTCCGACTTAATAATTTACACAATGTATTACTATAGTAACAGTTGCAGGGAGACTATAAGCACTTTTCCAGTCCACCCACATACTGTACATGACAAGGAAAAATGTATGTCAACCAAAAAGTCTGTTGGCACTTTTAAATGAATTGATTTAGTTTGAAGGGTGAGCTGTTTTTCACCTGCACTTCAGAACTTTATTTTTTATTATGTTAATGTTCCAGACAGAAGCAGACATCTGACAATTCTGCCTTGAAATTCCTTATTGTAACCTATACATACTTGTTAACCTTATTCTTGCTAACCTTTGTGTATTTTAGACTTAATGGAGTGGAAGGGTACAAATCAAGGACAAAGCCATCAGATTTAATCAGAAGTGTAGTCTGGATTTTTAAAAACTTTTCTTAAGTTTGAGAGATATGACGTGTGATTGTATTACAGGACTTTTGGGGCTTTGGTGGAAGCGTGCAGACTCATAAAGTGCCGTTCTCGTTCCAATCATGTGATGAGGAAGGACACCAGGTCACTTTGTGTCATGTTGTTGTTCTTAAAGTTGATTTCCGGACACACAAAGTGATTATATGCACTGTAGTTGATGCATCTGTTCTGACAGAATATAATGCATGATGGCGCTTAGTCTACACAGCTGTACTTGAGTCCATTTTTGCTCCAAGCTTGTGTTTATGAACATAGAACGACCTCACCTTCGGTCTGCCAGATGTACGCTGCTGTCTCCTTTTTCACTGAAATTGGCAGGCAGCAGACTCCATGATGATGCTGTAGGAAATGAGGAAATATAGCTTGCTAGAGGACACCGAGGTTGGAAGTGATGGGACCAAGCAGCTAAAGCAGCAACCTCGTTAACTTCAAACTCGGTTGTTGGCAGTAGGTGAAAATCCAGTCAGGCAGCCACACATATCCCCAAGTCGACCACTTTCTGCCGCAACTGGCTGTTTTTACCTGCGGCCTAATGTGAGCTGACACACAG
>KN470359.1:16607-30863 GCA_000787095.1 Periophthalmodon schlosseri | reverse complement strand
TGGTGTGTGCTGTGTGCTGACATGCAGCCGTGCATCCATATGCATGGTGTGAGTGGAGATTGCAGAGGCACAGCTCCTCCAGATAGGTTAAAGCTTTCTGATTGTTTTTGTGTTGCATCAGTCTGCACGACAGGCACTAGATTAATGATGCATTTGCCACATTCAGGTGGTTAAATAATGTGATTGCTTACCTGAATATCAATCATATTTTCTGACTTCAGTTTGTTCTTGGTTAATAATAAAATACTTTAGAAATTATGCTTACAACCGGTTGTTTTACATTTTCACCAACAGAAATGTCAACTGTTTTGAGTATTATTTATAATGATATTGAGAATGGTTTTAGTTTCAGTATCTACCTTATTCTGGCAACGACGACATAACAGTGAAGTCTAAATTGACAATCTTTTTCTGTTTTTCATTTTAGAACAATCCAATCAAAATGACTCATTACAACCATCTTAAGAGTAAGATGGTAATTGCCTCTTGCCTTGTTCTATTCAAAAGAACCCATTCAAGACATCTGCTTAAAGCAAGAATAAGAAGATATGATTGAGAGTTTGTTGAATGTCCAAAAAGGAAGAGTAATTACTCCTATAAAAAAGGAGAAACATACCCTGTTCAAATAACTGGTGAGCATATCGGAAAATTCCTATGATAGAAAGTGCTAGAGTTAGCAAAGCTTCTATAATAAATTATAGTATGCAATTCACTGTGCAAGTTCAATTCGACTTATCTGCTGCCTCATCTTTTCATCTCAAATGGGGGTCTTTCTTCAAGTCAGGACAACTGAAAGAGTCCAGCCCCTGAAAAAAAAGGATAAGAGCCAAGACTGAGTATATGAACATAATGGAGATAAATACAGAACAGATGTTTAACAAGATGTTATTGTTGGAATCTGATCAGCTAAATAGAAAATATACAATATTTAAAAAAAAATTAAATTAGCTTCTGATGCACCTTCAAGTAACAATGGACATTGAGTAACATTCAAAACCCAGTTACTATAAACAAATGATTACTTTCCTTACATCATCACGCTTCTTTTTCAGATATCACCCTCTTGAATATTTCAGCCACAACTTTCTCCAGGCAGGTCAGTTCATGTTTTGGTGCTCAGATGTGTGTGGGGGAGTCAGAGCCATGTACCTGGGCTTGCTTCTCCACAGCACCTTTAAAGCTTTGGTGGTCACAGGGTGTGCTAGGAAAAGAGAAGATGTTGGCAACCTAAGGTGTTCTGCTAGCGTGTCCATCTTTCTCTACATGGGCTGCTGCTGCTCAGGGTCAGATTTGGGGTCAGACTCCAGATCTGTCTGTAGGGCCAGTTTCCCTTCACTCTTGGGCAGTCAGACATACAGGCTGTGGAAGAGTCTAACACCTAAGTGCATAAAAACAGCTCAAGCTAATACACAGCTGGGGCATCTTTTAGCTTTCAGAGACTTTTGCAGGTATTAGGTTGTTTGTCTTTCTGACAGCTGACTGTGATTTGGAGATTTCTGAACAATCTTGGGATGTGCAATAAATCAAATTTGAGTTGAATTGAGATTTAATTCTTTCAGCTTGTCAATGATTGTCAATCTTTTTTTCAGTAAAAGCATGTCATTTGTGCAAAGTTCAGACTTTGGAGGAATAAATTAGACCTTTTTCTGACGATATAAAGTAAGTCTTATTTATTTTCATGAACTTAATAATGGAAGCATTTTTTATGTTTTTGGTCAGAAAAAAATGAAATGAAATAAAAGTATTATTATTCATTATTTTTGCCCTTGATTAGGAGGGTAACTTTTCTGTGACATTTTGACTGACTGTTGCTTTGATTTGAAGTTATAGTTCCAATTATATAGATATTGCTATGCTTTACACATGCTATGTCAATCATCAATTATTAAGCACAAATGCAGCGTGAACTTGAAACCTTCAAAGAGACTAGACCCATGATTTAGAGAGTGGCTAAACTCTGGCTTCTTGGGTGTGTTAGCTTCTCTATGTGTCTCTCATAGAGAATCTACTGAAATTCCTTAATTGTGAGTGGTGTTAGTATATTTGGCCCTTACAATGCAGAATTCTATCAATACAATTAAACATGATCGCACATTTTCCATGTTTACACATATAAAATGTTTTTGACCACTTCATAGCTCTGCTTTTCATACATTTAGGGAATAAAATTAGCCTTACCCTTTTATTAGATGTGTATTTTAATCTGTTTAATCTGCAGATCTACAGTTTGTCAAGTTCTCTCTGTCATTCTTTCCCATGTGCAACACCTCCGGATTGGAAGTCTGCGTATCTTCCAGGTCCTTCCTCCTTTTTCCTGGCTCCATTCCCCATTCTCATTTCCACTCCCCTCTCAGTGCTATCTCCCCCCATTCTTGTTAGGGGGCAGTTTGTGACATGAGATAGAGCTGTGCCCACCGCCCACCCTCCCACTCAATTCTCCATCCGATAGGTGTGGGCTCTAATGAAAGTGAAACCACAATGAGGAAACTAGGAAGCAGCATATATAGGGTATGTGTAAACCGCGGGGGTTTGCCAGTGGAATTGGATATTTAGAAGGTTGCCACAGTGCATTAGTGTAAGGGGACATGGCGGGGGAATGTTGGGAATGGCTTTTTTCATCTGTGATTGGGTCCCCTGTCACCCAGCCCGTTGGTTTAAATGACGACTGATTAATTGAATGAGCCACACACTCCACATGGACTTGACTGATAAAGACTCCATAGCACCCACAGAGTACAATTGCAGCTTGAAACATTTCCAACAATAAATCTTGGTACCACTTTATTATTACTACACCTTAATTTGTCTTAATAAAGCATGAGCAAACACTTAACTCATAATGAACAAATTAGTTTATTAAGGAAGATTTGGGCTTAGAAGCTAAGCAGGGCCGGGCCAGGTTAGTACTTGAATGGGAGACCGCTGGGAATACCAGGTGCCACAGTGGGGCGCCAGTGGCAAAAACTGTTGTTGTGTCCTTAGGCGAGACACTTCACCCATATTGTCTTGTATGAATGTGGTGTATGTGTGTGTATTTGAGCGTTGGTGGTGGTCTGAGGGGTAGATTGGCAGCCTTGCTGTCATCAGTCTATCCCAGGGTAGCTGTGGCTACAATAATAGCTTAGTGAATAGTAGCGTGAATGAATAACGCACGAAATTGTAAAGCGACTTTGAACGTCTGGGAGAGATAAAATAAGACTAATGCATTATTAGTAGTAGTAAGGGGTAGGAGTTAAGATTAGGGCATTAACTAAGTAGTTACTTGCCTGCATGAATTAAGTGTACTTATTATAACGTGATACCTGAATTTCTGCAAACTGTTGAATTTGAAAAGTAATGAAGTGGAAATACTCAAAACCACTTTTTATATAGCAAAATATTTGGTTGCAGGATTCAGTTGTTCACTCAACTTCTGTAGCTTTGTTTGTTGGACTCATCAGCCCGATAAAACAGAATGTCAGCGCAGCAGGCAGTCTGCACTACAGCACAGTGCATCACAGAGATTACCCAGGTATTCAGATGTATTAGAAACTATTTGAAAGGATTAAAATGTTTTAGCCTCACCTAAAGTGTGACATCAAATACAGTTCTTTCACTCAGGTGGCGTAAGCGGATTTCTGCTCTTCCCTTTCATTATGCCAGGGATGCTTGTTGAAACAGCACAGGCCGGAGCAGCGTCACAGATGTGCAGAAGGAATCGATTCTCGCTCCTTCCAAGCTGACAAACGCCGGAGCCCACGCCTTTGCACCGATGCATTAGAAGATTAAAAGTAATGTCTGGACGTGGCAGCCGATACCTAATTGATCCTAAGATGCCCCCCCCACTCCCCTCACATACACACACACATACACACACACACATACACACAACACAGTCCGCCTCACCGCCATCAGACGTGCTGGTGCAGTGTATTGATCTCTCATGCCAATTTCTTGATAGCAAATTCTGATGTGAAGAATCCGACTTAATGCCATAATCATACACTTGTGATTATGGGGGAGTCTCTTCTAATCAAAGATCCCTGCTGCCATGCCAAAAGTAAAATCTAGGAAGCGGTCACCTAACAATCATTTGGAAATATTGAACAATTTTCCTAGAAACGAGGCAGTGCTCTCTCAGTGTAGAGAAGGTTTCCAGATGACCACCGTTGAAGCTTTCTCTGCATTGAATTTTCATAGACTTGATCTGACTAGTTTGATGCTTGTACTTAGGAGAAGAAGAAGAAAAAATGTCGGTCTAATTTGCTGTTTGCATCTTCAATTATTAACTAACAGATATGAAAAAATACCAGACTCCAAAACTTCACCTGCAGCCACTAATCCATTAAACTGCTAATGTGCATAATTATCAAACATTATAACGAAAAATATCAAAGTTCAACTCAACACTGGAATTTACAATTATATTGGTAAAATAAAATTCAGCGTCCCTTTTTGCTTGATATTGTACTTAATTTGCTTTATCCTTATAATAGCAAAAAAAAAAAGATAGCTCCACATACTCATACTGAAATAGTTCATATAACTTGTATAGAAAACAAAGTAAGTAATTGTAATGGTTTGAAGCCTCTGAAAACGTCTCTTCATTGGATGATTCTTATTACAGTGCTACGGCTAATACAACTTCCATACCAGAGTCTATATTAAGACTTTCCAGTTGAAGCTGTGTAGTAGACTGGCCCATCTGTGGTGACAGCAGGTCTTTCTCCGAAGTCACTACCCCTCTTTCACTGTAGTGCACTGTCCGGGTGCTCTGTACTTTCCAAACACAAACAAGATGTTAGCTAGTACACTTCATCTTTTTGTCACTAGTTTAATCTGCTTGGGAATTATCATAGAACTTGAATCTTCTCACATGTAATCCCAAAACAATACTTGCACTGGTAGAGCGCCCATTGACCTTAAGTATTTAAAACATTGTGCTAATCGAATCGACAGCAGTGACCCAGAGTTATAAGTAGAAACAAATTTTCATACAGCAGCCGTGACACTGCAAGACTTCTACTTTAATAATGCATCCGGGGTTCAGCCGGGGTCAGGGTACAAGCTGACAGGGTGAAATATGTTGTTTCTTCCTCTGACACAGGCAACTGGCCCTCGTAGCTAATTAGCTTAGCCGGAGTGGGAGCTAGAGCGTAGATGCGTCCTCTTGAGTTCACTTTTTAATAAGCTGATACTACTTTTTTACCAGAGCAGAGAGACCCCATTGCATCTGGCTGACCTCCGGACTACCATGTGTGAAAGACCAAGGCACTGGACTAAAATGTCAGAAATAAACATATTTAAATTTTTTTCTCCTGTCACATTCAGAAGGCAATAGGAATTTAGATGCATACAGAAGACATCAAATATATGAAGCAAGATGTGTGGAATTATGTCGCAAATAAGCAAATTGTTCATAAAAGTGGCTTGTCAGAGTCAGGAAATGCCAAGTCTCCAAAGCAGTGGAGTTTTGAGTGATTTTGAGGATATTTTTTATTTATCCATATGTGTTTGTTCATAGTTTTGATGCCTTCCGTGACAATCTACAATTTAAATAGTGATGAAAATAAAGAAAAAAACTAAATTGGTGTATCCAAACTTTTGACTGGCAGTGTATATCGAATGTATTTCCTGTGGAGGTTTGAATTGTTTTTTTTCTGTCAGCAACGGGCACCATATAGCAGAAACAACACTCATTTCAACCATGCAATCATTCTCGCATTCATTACGACCTCTTCATCTCACACGCATGTCTTTGAACATGCATTCCCACAATAGCCAATATACTATTTCATGTCTAAACGCAAGCTTCAGACACTTATGGTTTCCTCCTTCCGTCCCTACCCCGGTGCGTTGGCGCTGTAAATAATGCTAATAATTTCAGGGCCCTGACAGGAAAGCAGTTGTTTTATTTCAACAGCTCATTCAAACGACTCGCGCGGTACATTGTGTTTTGATGCGCAGCGACAAGGTGCCTTCGACTGCCGTTGTTTAACCTACGAGGAATGGGGAACCTCATGTACCTCCCGTCTTCAGAGAACTGCAAAATCAAAATTGCTGCCTGATACCTTACAGACTCACTGACGGGTCCTGCGTTCTCCTCTGTACTTTCCTCGCCACTAATGTTTTTACGTCTCTCATGCAAATTGAACCATCCTTTAGAAAGCAGAAATTTGTTGTGCAATACGCATACACAACTACATTTGTTATGTCACTTAATTTGGTCCTTGAAAGTGCCATTATGCCGCTACAGTGTTGTTATCACAGCCATTATTGCGTACATTCAACTTATGTCTCTTTTCATTTGCTACGAATACTCTCTTACTGAGTAATATTTTTCACAGATAATTATGTTTGGGTTGTGATATTTACACCATTATGTGCAGCGCATACAGTAAAAATAATACCACAATTACTACATAACACTTTACCATGAGAAAGCACTTGTATGTATGCAACACTAGTACAATGACGACATGTTTTCTTTTTGATACGATGATGGCTCATTTTAAAATTATAGCCGTCATTTAGACAAAGCTCAGCGTGAAGGTCATCAATTAGGGAAATGGCTGCGAGAATTCATTTTTTTAGGGGAGAAATGCAGGAAGCACAATTGTTCCGAGGGCTACAGTAGATAAATGTAATGACAATGAAAACAAACCATAATATTTGATTATGGTAATATTCCGTATGAGCCTGTTTCACATTTGTTTGTGTTATGATGTTGGCAGGGTGGTGTTCACTTATGCCGCCTGCAGAGGGTAGCCATCGACTGCATCATGAGCGCTGGTTTTCTACGCTGCCCTCAGACAAGCTTACTCTTTCACACATTGTGTTTGCAGGTGCTCATATCATCACGTATAAACCATCCTCCCTTAGCTTGTATTTTGGTCTCTTATCTATCTGCATCTGATTAGGCATTAGAGGAAGTCTTTGAGGAATAGGACAATTTCCCATTGTTAGTATTCTGTTTTAGAAAAGCAGATAAAACCCCATTCCCAAACAGGTGGAGCTTGTGCTGTGTTGTACAGGTTGGAGCACACCATACACTTACCGTGGCTGTCTAGATGAAACGAATAGGATTTTATGTAAACGGCTTGTCAGCAGAGATACACTGATCCTTTTTTCCACGGGGCTGGGGGCTTTTGGGACTTGCTACAGTATGTTGTATTGCATGTGTGCCTGTGTTTGCGCGCCGTGTGCAAATTCTTGTCGGTTTATTTGTTATTTCCGGCGCAGGTTTAGGAGAAGGCAGGCATAAATACGTTCATGTACACGCGGTTGTCATAGGCGCGCTCTCAGGCTCTTATCGACTATGATGTGGATGCTTTAATAATGGATGCGAGCAGCTGGAGAGGTGAAAAAGCATTGATTTATACCCGCAGGTTTCTCGGGATTTTTATAGGATTGGCTAAATGTCATTACGCTGCAGGTGGGGAGGTGATGAACTGTAATAAACTTTGATGTGGATGGGTGTGTGTCTCCTGTCATTGGCCCATAAACCGGAACATTTTGACAAGTCTCCGAAGATCTACTACCTCCCTACCACCTGTCATCCTTTCAGAGGCGCACCCTGCACTTTTGTCTGAAAAAGTGCCACTATACTGGGAAAGCTAGTCATGCTGTTGCACATGATGTAAAGAGGGGAGCTCAAGTTGAAAGCCACTTACAGATGGCTGTCATAGTCATTAAACTTAAAGGGTTCATTTCCTCCACTTTTTTTAGTCATTAGCCATATTGCTGTTGTCTCTTTATTGCCTTAACACCTTAGCACTGTTTTGGAGTCAAATAACATCAGTTTGTTTAAGTGACAGTGCTCAAACTATCAAGGAAAACACAATTGTTATCGTTGTACCATAGCCTGTATATATAAATACATACGTAGACCATAGCTAACCTGCTAGCCGCCACGTTCCAAATAGTAAGTGATCATGGGCGTGCTTCCGGCTCTACTGACTCTGGCTCCAATTCACTTTACATTAGAAAACTGTCGCCCCTCTCTCCGTAAATGCTGCTATCAGGTTCGTCATTTTGGTCTTAAAATAAGATTTTGGTATTTTTATTTCGCTGTTGTGTCCATAACTCAAGATATGAACATTAATAACAGACAAATCAGCTGCCTTCTTTCCCCGAGGTTGCGCCTGCTAGCATTTGATTGACAGTGTTGCTAAGTGCCCGCCCCCTGCCAAACCAGCGGTGCAGGCAAGAAGGGGCGTTACCTTCACCAGCTTCGTTCCTGATTGGCTCTTTGGTTGCTATGATATTCGCGGTCAGAATTCCAAATATGTAACTCGGCTCCAAATTGGCCCCCATAACTGCTAGTCTCAGTGAGCTTCATTTGACTGGAGCCGAACGCTATGGGTGACGTCACACTCCCTTGGTCCACTTCTTGTACCGTATAAAAATAGTTATATACCCTCACACTGTACTTGAAATGTACAAGATTACAGATTACAGAGGTCGTGGCACAATTGATCATGGGTGAATATTTATTCCTTTGCTTCACACACTCTATATGAAAAATAAATGATTATTTAAACTGTATGTGGAAGGATGTTTGTTGATTTTGATGTTTCTATGTTTAAATGAAGTCACGCACTTATATTTTATACGCTTGCAGCCTAATAGCATCTAAGTCATTGTCACATAAAAGAAAAGGCAAGGGCAAATGTATTGTAAAGCACAATTCGTGCACAAAGTAAATGTGCAAATAAGTATTTACAATCTGTCTCCCTTGATTAAATTGTCTGAATGCACCACAAACCGAGCATTTGTTTCTCGAAGTTTGAAAACAAGATATCCCAATGAGGGAAGTATTATTGTCTACGTTGGTATTATTGAATCCATCTTGTCATATATGAGCCTTCAGCCAATAACACGTCAAGATTGTCATATAATACTGGTGAATGACAACTGTAATGACGTGTCACTGTCAGGCATGCATAGTTATTTGGCTCGAAAATGCATCACAAAACATGGCCAATTTCCTTGTCTCTCTTTTTGTATATTAGATAGGATTGGTAACAGTTTTTTTCTAAACATGAGTTTTTCTCCCCAGCTTTCTAATCTCAGAAGAGGAAATTTGTCCTTGTTTTTGTCAACAAACTAACAGTGAAAACACCGTGAAGGTCAAGTCCTGTACTTCAGCTAATTGCCCTGGATATTTCTTGAGCGTTGCCATGGCAGAGAGTCTACAAGGTATAATATTAATATGCACTCACAAGTACATCTGGTGGTAAATATTTCAGAAGTGGTTTTCAGTGTCTGAAAAAGTCTCCAGGATAGTAGACAGTTCATTGTTCCCGTCCGATGTCTACATCAAGAGTCCAAGTGCGTTCTCAGGTTGCTACTTGGTAAACAGCATTCACTTTACACATATTGGCTTCTAGCCCTCATCGGAGGAAGCAGTGAGCCTCTCAGATCCCACTGAATCAGGGAACTCATCATTAAAAAAAAATACTAAATTTGTCCATGCCAAACAAAAAGGTGCGAGGAGGCAATAGGTTCTTAACATTTGATTGAAGAATGGACTTTGTGAATCTTTTTGTTTTGGATTAAGTTCACACATTTAGCACACACCTCATATTCCTGTATATTCTCACACTACTACACGAGAACATTTGTTACCTCTAATAAAGAAAAGCAATCGTGTACCATGCTATAAACCTAATTATGCCTGCACTAATCAGTTGTGCAATATCTTCAGTGTTTTATAGGGCTCATACAGGCGCATTTAGCCATACTTGATTCCATTGTTGATGCATGAATGTGATTCTTGTCTTGACAGAGCTTATGCTGCTCAGACTAAGGATGTTCTTTCTCTTCTTGTGAGTGTTTAATCCACTTGGACATTGCATCCGCGGCGAGACATTATTGCTGTCAGTCATGCATAGCAACTTGAAAGCACCTGTGCATGGTAAATCATCCATGTCTTATACTTGAGCTGAAAGGGAACAGGCATTTTTACAACCATTTCTGTAACACAAACTGAAGTGTTTTTGATCCCACAATCAGTCGCTGTGGCAGGATTTAGTCCAAAATTAAATTGTGTTGAGCTGAAGGAATTTTTCTTTTTTCTGATACTTTAATGTACAGAGAATGTTTGACTTAGAGCTTTTTTGTCACTGTGCTGTTTAATCTAAAGTGTTAACAGGAAAAAGTTTTAACTCACCAATGGTTGCGACACTGATTAAACGTTGGTGGCGTCGTCTTCGCTGATGTGGAATTAGATTTGATAATACTGGCCTGATTTGCATCGAGAGCGACAGCCGAGCCTACATCCCTGTTTATCTCTGCGCTCGGGCCCCTCTGTTGCCACCACCCACAAAACAAAAAATCCATTATTGTGACAACTCTCCAAGGTGTTTGTAGATGCACTGACAGGTAAGTCATACTCACTCACCACATTTCTCTTGAAACCTAATCTCCAGCATGGCCTCGCTCACCCACTGAGGCAAATAGAGACGGGGAGAGGCTCATACCCTGGCTTTCTCTCGCTATACTTGCTACTTGTCTTCTCTCATTAATAGATTCTGTGCATGGTTTTATTATGCTGTGTCTCTGGTGACCTGTAAACAATGACACTAATGCAGGGCTAAACTGCCAGTAGCTTACGATTACATAAAGTGCATATCTCAACAAGCTTTTGCCAGTTCTAAGTGATGTTTGCACACACGTTCTTTCATTTAATATCGTGGTTATGTTTATTGATTGCTGCTTCTGTAATATAATGTCTTGCTTGTATTAGGATTAAGATGAGACAAGCAACCTTCTTAAATCTAGTCCTATCTGTCTCTCATTTTCTCGCGTGTCCTCTGGTCAAAGACTTAGAGCTGTATTTTTGCTGGTAACATCTTGATACATGGCGTCTTTTCCTTTTTACCCATCAGAAACTTGTCAAATAAAGTCTCAAAATACGGTCTCTTGATATTTTTGACAACTCATTATGAAAAAAACAAAAAAAAAATCGTCTTACCTGGCTGGTTGGTTTGTTGTCTGGCAGATAGATAGATAAAGACAATTTGTTGAAAAGATGAACTTGAATAAAGATTAATTTTAGGCAAGCAATGTGTTCATTACACACTAGCGTCTAAGTCAATTCAACACTATTGTTCAAATACACGTAGTACCATGGACAGCTCCTCCTAAGATCATTGGAGGCTTTTTTCTATTGTGAAATGTGGCTCATATTTGGGCCTAATCACAGTAACCCATGCTTGCTCACAGACAAATTTGTGTCAGGTTCTGCTTTGAAGCAACGACGCCATAGCCGCTTGTGTGTTACTAAACCCCATTCTCAAAGAGCGCTTTAACCCCCATGTGTGAGAGGCCCTTGGCGGTGGGCGAGAACGCACACATGAGCTGGCACAAAGGCACGTACCCTCACACAAACAGAATCTACATGTCTGATGCAATGTGCAGTCACTTGAGCAAACTGGCACATTTGGGTAAATGAAACCGCACTGCAAAGACTTCCCACTTATTAGTAAATCCTTGCTCACTCAGCTTCTCTTCATGGATGGTTTACAGCAACTCTTAGAGGCAAGGTTGCTATTTTA
The DNA here is from genome assembly GCA_000787095.1 of Periophthalmodon schlosseri. Classification (NCBI taxonomy): domain Eukaryota; kingdom Metazoa; phylum Chordata; class Actinopteri; order Gobiiformes; family Gobiidae; genus Periophthalmodon; species Periophthalmodon schlosseri. Next base: position 19,323 of record KN470359.1, on the reverse strand, counting down.
GATTGGTCACTGCGAGGCATTTTCTTCCTAATGGATTTTATGCAGAAAGTTAGAGAAATGAGATACAGGTAAAGGCTGATGCTGTGTTGAGTTTAAAGTGTTACTTGAGGAAGTTAGCAGTAAATTGTACATATTGGTCTATATCAAGAGTCATGTTCCATCTCCTGACTTAATAAAACATGCGTGTCGTTTCACCTCAACCTGCTGTACTCTCTGCATAGTTTATACTGGTGACATTATAGAGAGCCAGGAGGTTATCGCTTTCAACTACATTGCCACTGGCTCATTGGTTTATTCCCTATTACATATGCTGCGCCTGGTGTAGACAGCCCATATGCAAAGCTATGCCCTAGGTCACTGAGCTGTCATATTTGCTCCACAAGTTTGCTCTCATTACCATGTCTTCCAGGCAATCTTGAAAACTCCCACGATACAGAACCTTTTTGCTTTGATATTTCCCAACCACTATCCCACTTCCAGCATCACGCTACCTCCTTGTTGGTGGAGTGGAATTTGAATACATTGTGTCGTATTTGAGATCGCACACCAGGCGGAGCAGTGTATCACAGAATTCCACTGCGATTTCCAGCGATCAGCGGAGATAGAGCCAAGATGTGCTGCATGGGATGTCATTATCAAGTCATACCTCAGGGTTTAGCAGTTCACTGCAGAGGTTAACTGGTCTGGCTGCTCAGCAACAGTTGGCATGGCTACCATTTCCCAGGGTATTCCCTCCATAGCCCCTCACCCTGTTATTCGCCATTCATATGACAGACACCACTGCTTTAGTCTGTATGGCACATGCCTCTGTAGATGTCTGCTCTTATGAAGTAGCTCTATCTGTTTTCTCCCCCAAATGCATGGGCTCTTATGGACTAGAATAGGCCTAAAATAATATTATATTCTTTGAGCAATAATAATACACCACCCTATCTTTCTTTTATGACCATCCAATAAGTGAGTTGTTTCTGCATCTTGCGTCTGAATAGAGAATAAGCCGAAGAACAGTGCACAGAGCAGGGGCGCAGACAGGGCTTTGCTTTTTGATGAATGTCTCCTTCTTTAGGCATTAGGTGTTCTATTTTTCACAGCAGGCCCTTCAGCCGCGCTGGAGAGGCCTCACATACACATGGAGCCCTGGTCCTCAGAGATGGTGACTAATCCAGGCCTACTGTCTGCAGGCGAGAGTGGCCAGTGGCAGAGCAGCTGAAAGGTCACACCTGTCAGAGGTGGGGGTTCAAAATGGCAGGCAAAGTCGTGCTTATTAAAATAATTATTTTTCCTCCTCATTTCAGCCTCGCCTAAATCTGTCACTGCTGCTGTTTCTGCTATAGAATTAATTCACTCTGGATGTTGCATTTTGTAACCCGCTCCTTCTTGTCTATTTATATTCCCTGGCATTTCCTGTGAGTTGATATAACACTATGGTGAAATCAAGGGTTTTCTACCCCGTTCTTTTTGGGTTTAGCACTCATCAAGTCTTGAGGATGCACAACTTACACCTAATGACAAACTATGGCAAAAGACTTATGTATTGCTTCAGTGATGCTAATTGACTACTTTATGTTTGGTGAAGGCACTAGCCCAAATAGTTTTTACAACAGCAGTCTATACCATCTGATACAAAATACTATCAAACTTATCTTGTCAAGCTTATTCTAATAATTCATCTTTTTAACATACCCATATATTCTTGTGATTTGTAATATCACACAATCATTATTTTCATTTTTATATGATATTGAAAGCAGATGTAGGCGTTCAATTTTTGGTCTCTGCATTTTATTTCTCTCTTTCTACAACATAATACGGTTTCTGATGCGCAAGAGGGACCTGCACACCTCAACTTCTTCCAGGCACTGTGCCATGGCTGGGGCATCGCTCTCAATTCAACAGGCAAATTAATCTTGCTTTGTTGGAGTAGTCAAGCTCAACCTGGGAGAGAGTTCGTTAGCCATTAGTCTGCTGATGCAAGTGCTTTCTCTGAAGTTTGGAGATTTCATTTATGTTTGGTTAAAGATCTCGCAGTCTGTTAGAAGCCAAGGTGTGGACACGGACGTCTTTATGATTAGGTGTATACTGCTACTGCGAGTGGGGCAGCAACTAGGTGTAGAGAAACATTTGCTCTTATCGCCTTTTTGACTTTGCAATAGATAAGCAAAATGAACTTTACCATGCAGAGTACTAAATGAGGCCTAAACAATGGCTTGTTTTTTAATTCTTTACAGTAGAAAGCACAAAAGGCCAAAAATGTCTCATAAATCTAATATAAATATCTTAATAATATAAAAAGCTCTTTAACCTGAGAGTGCAGTGCTGTGTTTCAAAATCAGAACTTAGGTTATGTTATTTTTATTGCAGTAGTTTTATAATTCTTATATATTTTTATAATTTAACACAAATTCGTTGCGTTATTTTTTGATGTAGGTACTGCAGTGTGCTATTCCTGTTCTCATTTTACTGGTTGTCCTTACCTGACATTCAAAGTGGGCACCATTGGGCTGTATTGGTTTTCTACAGTAAAGGTCATGGAACAATTGTGGCAACAGCATTGGATACACTCAAATACAGTGCATACAGTTCCCCTCTCACCTTTTGCCTGAACGTGCCTGTCTGTTTGATAGGAAGATAATCTCTCAGTAAGGGGTTTTCATGAAGATATTTCATAGATCACATTTTCCCCTTTTTGATGTGGTTGCGGCAGACAATTTAAAAT
>KN470359.1:0-13664 GCA_000787095.1 Periophthalmodon schlosseri | reverse complement strand
TTCTTTGATGTTGCATCTTTACAGCAAGCTTGTTTTTCTCTTGTCCTACACTGCTGCAAATAGACACTCATAAAGTAAGACTTCTCACTGCAGCAAGTTGTGCACTCATTTTTTACTTATGCTATTTTTCCCACCTTCTTCTTCCTGACTTTCAGTGAGCTGCCTGACATCTGCTCCTATCTTTATAGAGGTGTCATTGAAATTCAGTGCAGACATGAGTCCTGCAAAGCACAAGGCGAAGTGCTTAGAGGAATATTCGGCACCACACACAAACATCCCCCATCCCGGCAAATAAAATGCACACTGCCAAGCTGGCGTGTACATACAGAATTAATCCCAGTCTGACGCGCAAAGATTGTCATGCACAACTTACAAAGCACACATTATGAATTGTTGTGGCTTTAATTGCCTTTTAAACATGCTTTTGGTCACCTTGCGATTAGTACTTCACATTTCCTAACCCTAAAATAATTTCTACATTTGGAAAACACTGTTTCCAATGACATTTAGGCGTTGGAGCGTCCTCTGCTGTCAGCAGCAGAATTGAACAAAGGGAAAGTAAACAAATGAAGTCCTTATCCCATGTGAATGCTATGCTAATAGAGCCCTGCGTTGGTTGTTAACACAATTTGACCATAAAATGAGTCCGGTGATGGTTTGGGCTTAAAAACTGTACAGGCAAAGTCTGGAGTTTTATCTATGACGCAACTAAACGGCCAATATGCAAACTGAGCAATTTTGAGTTGGGTTGTCAAAAGTATCAAAAATCAGATACTAATTGAAACTAAAGCTAGTATCGAAACTAGATATTCATTTGAGCAGGTATCGTACTGAAAAAAGTCTCATTCACAAGACAGAAATGAACCTTTCCTGAATAGCTTCAGAATGATCTTGAGCTGTATCAGAACAAGTATAAGACCACATAGACTAATATAAGCCCATGGACCACTATGGAACACAACTGGATGACTGAGGGATTACATAAATATAAGACCACATGGTAAGAAACTACTCTTTCATGTTGAAAATCACATTCTATTGTCTAAAGAAAGAGGTTTTCAATATCACTGTGGTGTCAGAATAGGTATTGAGTATCCAGGCTATTCCTTAGTATTGAAATCAAGTTTGAAATTTTTGTGTCGTCACAAAACTATGAGTTGAGTTGAGAGAAGGATAATGAATTAATGAATCAAATGTGAATGAAGCAAAAATACAACTTCAGGTATGTTTTTGATTGGGCGACAACAGTATAACCTGGTTAAAAGCTCAAAAATTAAATTTTGTATAATATGTATTCTTCAATTTGCACTAAAACTGATCAAGCCTATCGTTGTGATTGTCAGGCGTTATTTAGAAGCACTTTCATTGGAGTGGAGCTAAATTCACATACAGTGCCTAATGTTTAACTCCTGCTTGACTCCGACAGCACGTTCACTGGGGTGAGACTTTGTGCATGTTAGTAGAATTGTCCAAGCAAACTGTTCCAACTCTATGGAAATCAATACAGCAAGGGCAAAGTTTGGATCCTAAGTGGCTGCAGACAATATGCTTCACGCTCTCGGTCGGCTGTTTTAGACCACATGCTGCACATACTCCCTGCAACTTTCAATTTTTGACATACTTTGATTTACCATGGTTTTATGCTCCAAGCTGACCACAAAATAAAAATGTCTCAGGGCAGAGGTTTAGACGTAAAGAAGTGAACATTTGTCAAAGTCAAGAATATTAAACAAACCAAGAAGTATAGTTTTATCATATTTGGCCCTTTATATTTAAGTATGTAAGATTTAGATTTGAAATTCTATGAACATAACGCATCTATGTCCCCAGTTATGAGGTAGAAATGTTTAAATGAAATATAGCTCTTACTGATAGCAATTCTGATGCTGATTTATTCTTAATTACGAAAACCTCAGGCATGATGGTCCAGCTGTTAAGGTTACAATTTGGTGTTCTAGTTCTCAAGATGATTGTCAGTTTCAGTGTTGAAATGCAGCTGGTTTAAACCTAAAAGGACACTCTCTGATCTGAATCCTCACTACCTAAACCCCAGCATCTGCAGCCAATCATTTATCAGTGCCAATGCAGCCTCTGCAGCTCAGTGAGTGAATTCTGGAGGTTCTGAGCTTATACAGTTTATATACTGAGAATGAGAAAAACCTGTTGTAATACTTTTATTATTATTATTATTTATAAAATCTTGTGTCATAAATTGTATGAAGTTCTTTGAGTGGTTTGACAAAAAAAAAAAAAACAGCATTGGAGGAAAAACACGTGCACAGAAAGCAACTACCTCCCTGCCAGGACATTTTACAAAGGATTATGCTGCTGCTGCATTCACCACAATAAAAGTCACAATAGTCTGTTCCACACAAGAACAGTGTCGATGTCTGAAGAGATAGTTGCTCAGGTTTTGGCAAAAGCGGTGAGGATAAACCAGTGTAAAAATCTGCTGGTAAATTGTTTAGTGTGTAGAAATGACTAAGTCTAACTCTCTGTGAGGTGTTGATGTAGAAGAGTGTGGCGTTATTATAGAATTTAAATCTGCGCTAGGCTAGGACTGTACTCAGTACCGATAAGGCAATATATTGTGACAAACTTCTTGGGTCTACGCATATAGATACAGAGATGACTACCACTGTAAGACTGAATCTGTCGAGCTGAAGTGGTGAGTTATTCATAAATCAGTTGTGTTCTGATATTAAGGCCATTGTTGACATGGAATTTCAATGCATTTTATTTGACATTAGAAAAGCAGAATTTGAGTTCACTCTTAAGAACTTTTTGAGGGTCTAATGCCTTTATGGTCGATCCTATATTGGCTCCACGTCGTGTTGTGACGTTCTTGGCAATATTCTGCCCTTCTTCTAACTTGTCCCAGGCCAGTTGATCTTGCAGGAAAATTCAAAGGCGCAACCAAAAAATTTAATTGAAAAAAGTGAGTAAGCATTTCTAGAGTCACAGGTCAGCCTCCGGAAACAGCAGATATTAAACTGAAATGCCCGCAGCAATATCGCAAAGCAGCCTTGATGTTGTAAGCATCTCTTATGGAATCAAATATTCTAGTTCAGCATTTAAAGTGGCACTTATGGCTTCTTTATTTAAATAACATTGCTACCAGTTTTGATTGATGTGTTTTTTTATGGTCACAATCCTCGGGGCACCGCATTAAAAAGTACTGCATTGTAATCCATTGTAGTTGGGCTGTATTTTCAGGGATTAATGCCAGGAAATGTTGCTGAGGCAGTGGCTTTATTGGCTCCCTTATGTCCACATCTGGGTCAGAGCCAGTTGGCAATTTTGTGTTCCTCAAAGAAGTGTCTAGTGTATAGGTCAGGCTGTACAAGTGAACCCTTATAGTGGGGTAAACATCTTGTTAGTGTGGTAACAGGTCAAGGTGGTCCAAGCAACACGACTTTGAACTGCCTTTCATTGGAAATAGTTTGAAAGGCAAATAGAAAATGTACTGTATACATTCTTAAATTATATATTTAATTGGAATACGACTGTGTATTGTAGCAACTACGGGTGTGCAGTTTATCATAGTCAAATCATGCATCTATTACTCCAATCAAAAGAGCATAGGTTAATGATTTCCTGAGAAAATCATACCTGTTGCTATAAAACTCCTGAAACAAACTGTGTACTGTAAAATAGTCTATGTACTGTCTGACTACAATATTCCTTATCTCACTGTTGTTAAATAAAATAAAATAAATATGTTGTGAGGGTACTATATTTTTAAGTGTTTTTATAAGTTAGTATGTTTTTTTATTGCTTTTTTTTTTGCTCTGTTTCTTTTCTTTATTGGTTGCATGTCTTTAATAAAAAAAAAAAAAAAAAAAAATGACCCCTTGGGGAGGAATAAATGTAATACTGATTCTAATCATTAAAGTAACTAATTTCATTCTGTGTTGAATAATAGTTCAGGACGCTGCCCCTCAAACCTGGAGCAAAGTCACTTGTCAAATAACAGTCACAAAATATTACTAATAATAAGTCATTATGCGCAGGTTAACTTTCACCAGTACAAAAATAATTGTTTCAAATTATCATGATTTCTGTTTTTCAAAAGTCAAGTAGCCCCTGTAGCTACCTTTTTATTTTTTTTTCTCCAAGGAGAGCATTGGTTTATTTTCTGCTACATGACTTGTAAATCCTAAACAATAAAAGCACTTGTCTCTTTCCTGAAAGTTTAAAAATCAATTTCTAAGAACATGGCCTTTCTGTAATCAAAACAAATCCTTGTATCAAGTCTTGAATAAATAAATCTGATTTTTATTCAGCTTAACGCCTGAGTTGGCCCGATATATCCTTTCACTGACCTTTCAATTTGCTGGACTTTGGAAACTGCCTACCCTGCTTTTTTTATTTAATTACCTTTCCCTGAGCAATCATGGCTGTATACATAAAGAAACTAAATGGGACTGTTCTAATACCAAGGGCTCATGATTGCTATTGGCGTCGAAAACCAAGGGACTTTTCACAAAACACGATCTCAACATGATGCCTCCAATTGTGCCTCATGTCCTTGCTAAAAAAGCGCAGTTATTTTCACGCTGTTTACTGGCTTATACCTCATTGTTTCTTTTTATTTTCCCCGCAGTGTGTCACCCTGTTGGTCTCTTCTGGACAAAAGATGTAATGCCACCCTCCTAATTACTGCTAGTGTTTAAAGTCTAATTGTGCCCATGTTATCAGCGAGTAGTTGCACAGACGTGAGGGTATAAAGCTGTCTGAAGATGTTTTTTTACACACAAGATAGAAGGAAAGGAATAGGAAAGAAGCAAATCCCCTGGTGTGTACGGGCATACACAGATTTCTTTGTAGCTGTCACCCAGGGTTTAAAGAAGTGAGAGACAGGCTGCAGATAGGATGGGAGAATATGGGGTCGAGCGTGAGGGAGGAGGGGGGAACGGTGAAATGTTCGGCCACATGGTCTGGTGGGAAATCCCCCACAGAGCCGCCAGCCCTGCCCCGGTGGTAAGATGAAATGTCTTATCTAGTGGCAGCAGGGCTCTGTCCTTTAAGTAGGGCTAGGAAAAACTCATTGTCCAAGCAAGCAGCATCTCAACTGATCCATGTTCCCGTTGACCTTTTCCCATTGCTGCCATAGAAAACATGTTACAACTTTACAATGTGTTAAATCTAAGTGTTAAGGTCTCCATACAGACCTTCATACGATGTAGCTTGGACTTGGCAGGTGCTAACAGTATTTTCACTGAATAGGACATTCATTTTAAGACTGCTTTGTGACCATTGTTACACAGATTCATGCATTATTATTTTTTCAACTGATCTATCTGCCTCTAATGAGCAGGAAATTAAGTTATAACGTGACTATCATAGAGTTTGATATGCTCTAATTGAACAGATTGTATCTGTATTATTTTTACACAATAGGGGGCTGTACTTGTCTTTTTAATTACATTTATGGAAAGGATAATTGGATTTCCAATTTTTGCACTTTTCTTTACTTAATATTGCATAACTTTATGCTTCATTCAAATACATAAAGTATAAAGCTTGACTTCACAGGCAATAGTACAACTCATTTATTTTTCATTATATTTACATAGCAACTCTTAGTATAGCTCCGTATCTGTAGAGAGAACTTACAATATTTTACTCACAAATTGTAATTCCGTCCATATAGCTGAGCCTATTTTATTAATTTTAATGACAATATAAATTGAAGTTCAAGGCTTTAGAATCCGACTTTAGCTAGTTCCATTATTGGCTTGTTTTTACGTGAACTCTTCTTGACCTTGTCAAGCTAAAACATGCATTTGTCCAATCAGCATACATGACCTTAGTTATCCGGTGAGCTGCGCACTTGAAAGCAGTCAGCACGGGCAGGAGCTTTTCAGTAAAGTGAAGCGCACTCAAGCGATCACACAAGCTTTGAATGAAACAAGACTTTCATGCTTCCCTTCCGAAGAATGGAAACTGCTGTATGCTTAGGTCACACTGTGATGAATCGCCAAGACAGTGTTTCTTCTCTGTTTGCGCATCACTTCCTAATTGTACTTTCTCAAACCAGTATTTTTTTCTGATTGCAAAAACAGCTTGATGGCCTCCCAATTCCTCGACACATTGCCGCCATGTGATTCTCCAGGAAGCTGACAAAGAAGCTGAATAATACATATCAGTCTTCCAGCTGAGCAGTGGGCACTGAGCAAGCTGCCAACCTGTTATGGGCTCATTACCACTGGAGATGACATGCGGACGTGCCCCGGCCGCAGTGGCTTTGTCTCTCCTGCTGTACCCTGCCCCGGTGTGGAGAAGCCACTCTTTCACTCCCCATGGCAAAGGCTGAGGGATTTCTCAGACAGAGGTGGTGGAGTATAAAAAAAAAAAGAAAAAAAAGGTGCGAATCAGCCTCTCTCCCTCCCTTAACCCCACCCCTCAGAGCAAAATTGACAGGCTCGCTGAAGTAATTGCTCCCAGCACTATTTTCTTTGGCAGGAAATACTGTTATCGACAAATAGGAGATTCAATAAACGCGCAGGAGATGAGGCTGGCGGCCGTGGTCAAAAGGCTGTCTCTGTCCTCTATATGGTTGGAGGTTGCACTGTCTCCCCCAATCTTATTTGCCCTACCCTTTTCCTCCCCACATACCACTTACTGGCTCATCCCATACCGCAAAAACATCCCTTGACCCACCTTGCATTCCATTCCCCAAGGGTCTTGTTTTGCTCATTGCCTTCATTTGGGGCCATTTTTTGGACCCAGGAAGAAGCAAAAAAAAAGTCCCTCGTCGCCTCTTTGTTTCTCTGTGTAGTGGTGTAATGATGATATTATCTCCACAAGGATTCCATTCATTTGGGCGAGGGTCATGAAAAAGCAGTTTATGGTCAGTGGCTCTGGTTTCTTGGAGGTCAGAGCTTGCGGTGAAACTAGAGCTCCAACGTTTCTGGGCAAAGTGGGCTGCCTGCTGGGAACTACTGTGCGGAGAGGAAATAAATAAAAAGTGGCTATCTTTTTCTTTTTTCCATTCGACCCTGGGAAGAAATATTTTTCATCGGCTTAATCGGTTGTGTTTTTATAAGGAAACATGGAATAGGCTTTTTCAGTTCAGTTTTTCAGTTCAGCAATACCGATTTCGATACTATAGCTTTAAGTATCAGCCGATACCCGATATCAGCTTTTATTTCCTTTAAACAAAAATAATGTAAGACAAAAATGATACAAATGTGTTATGTAGCTGTTTATCCCTCAAGTAACTACAGAACAACTTTGTAAAAAAAACAAAACAAAAACAAACCAAACATTATGACGCTTTCTGGGCCAACTAACACCGGTAAGTAGTCTTACTATAGTAATTCATATATCCAACCACTATATGGGATAAACCGATATTTGGAAGCTGATTTTGTTTTTTATTTTATTTTATTTTATTTTTTTCAAGTTATAAATCATCAAATATTATTACTGTGGTGTCCAAATGTGTTTCTAAAAGTTCTGAGAGCAAAATACAGGTCCTTTGATGAATACAGAATTTCACAATGGAAGATGCTCTATATCACCTGGTTCTATTAAGCTTTTGTCATCAATAGCAACTCTTACTTCAGTAATTTGAGTATGTGAAAAAGAGAAAAATGGCGCACCGCAGATTCATTGTGGCAACCACGTCTTTTTCTGTTTCAAATAACCACTTGTACAATAGGAACAGAACTCCTTAAGCAACAACTGAAATAGTACAGGGAGAAAATATGTCTTGTAGTACAAAGACTCACGGTGCAATTTGGTGCCTTGGATTTAACTTGTTAAGACTTCTAAATTCCTCGCAATAGTTGATTCGCTCTTTTTCTCACATCTGTCTTGCTATTGTTTCTGCAAATGTATTCTTCAAAGCATGCGCAGAAAATGTTGGAAAAGATATTCTGATTTTCCTCCCTCTGGTCTAATAGGCGCCTCCAGTCAAATAAAACTGCAGCCAGTCACTCCTCCACATCCACCAGCAGCAGACGAGAAAGATAAATGACTGCGGTGTTGTATAGATTAGCACATAGAGGAAAAAAGTATCAGAAAATGTTCAGGCAAGGTCTACTTTACTGCTGGGATGTGCTTTGCATCAATGCAGGCATTTGTGTTTGTTGTGCTGTATTTGTAAAACATTTTCATAAATTACATAAAAAATACTCCTAGTAACATTTCAGATCTGCACTTAAAAGTATATTACATTAAAGGGCTTGGATCCAATTTGGAACCATGAGTACAGAACATGTTTCAGAAACCCCCCCCCCCAAAAAAAAACAAAACAAAACCCAAAAAACCCAAAATACTGTATTTTCTGAACTATAAGTCACACTTTTTTTCATAGTTTGGCCGGGGGTGCGACTTATACTCGGATGTGACTTATATTTGAAGTGTTTTTTTCTTCATTATTATGCATTTTTTGGCTGATGCGACTTATACTCCGGTGCGACTTATACTCCGGAAAATACGGTAGTTGTTTATTGTGGTTTTCGTCCAACAATTTCGATGATGGGGTTGATGAAGTTCTCTGTCCCCGGCGGTTGCTTCTGTATGATTCTCATCCAACAAAATGCCTTTACAACTTTATAGTCCGTCTCAAATTGTTGATTTTTATATTGCTGTATTGCCAGTTTAGAGTAAACTAGTGGTGAGCAATATGTGATTTTTATTTCGATCTGGTACCAAGTAATACACCGGCAAGTATCGCAATACAGAGCCATTATGAGTTTTGTATTAAAATGCATTGAAACTCCTCGGCTATAACTTATTTTACATTTAATCATTATTCTTCCACACAAACTCGAACTGACCTACAAATCTTATATACTGTGTGCAGAAAAACTGAAATATAAACAATGTATTCCATGATTAATGTCCATTGCCTTTTTGTGGCCCATCGTTACAGAGAAAAATGAATGTCCATTTTTGAAGCTGCCTAGTTTCTTTTCACTTTCTTAAATATAGAACCTGATTGTTTCATGTCGACTGCGCATTGCAGAAGATCAGCGGGCCTTCTCTTTCCTCTAGACAAATGAGCTAGCTTATTACCTCCCAAACTGCCTATTAGCACAGTGCACTTTGCGGGGAAGCGGCAGCCTAGGGGACCAACACAGATGAGTTTTGACTAGCAATCTCTTCCAGGCATATTTGATGCCGCATTTACCGCACCGCACTGCCCCTGTTCTGTTGCATATGGCGCCCAGGCTCAACCCCTACCTGAAATATAGCTCATTTTGACAACAGAACCTTAGAAATGACTAATTTAGCTCAAGTGTAGTTTTGAAGCTCCAACCGGGGCAGGAAATAAAACAGTACAATTGTATTATGCAAATTGGTTTGATTTGTGCTCGAGAAGATTTATGTTGATTTGTGGACCACATGGACGGCGTGTTTGACAGTAATAGATTCAGTCACTCGGGTAGTTTGAAATCAAGCCCGGGCTGAATATAATCCTGTGGTAACTTGTGTTTGTGTCACACGAGTGTTGATATGAGCGTGCATATTGCTTCAAATAGGTAAACTGATTGTGTAGGCATATCCCGAGAGCCCTCACAGGAGATTATGCACAAGAATCCATTTACGGTGATTATGAGCTGCCTCAGATACCACATAAAGTCTGTGTTTGGCGCTTTGTCAGGACTGTATATTATTACAGTTATGGCTGATTGGGAAGTAGTGAATGCTTCAGAATCAGAACATTAATTCAAATAGATGTATAACTCCATAAATGTCAGAATACATTCCTTTTTAAACATCACTGTGTAGTTTTTCTTTTTAGCAGGACAAAATACGCCTCCAAATTCTTTTATGTTTTATACAAAGGTCCTTGATGATTTGAGCCGGGTTTCCTGAGGGCTGAATGATTAGACAGGTGCAATGAAATTTGAACGCAGTTGTATAGATAACAAATCAATTTTTAATTTTTGTCCTATTGACGGAGTTGGAAGTGCAAATGGAAAAATGCAAGCTTCTAATTAGAGGAGCAAAACATCAGTTTGTTATTGAATCTGATAATAGTATTTTATGTTTCCATCGCTTTGGTTGAAAGATGTGAATGGGAGGGACAGACATTTCTTTTGCCGTCACGGTAATGCTAACAACACCTAGCACGATAATGCGCACTTCCTCATTCTCGGATAATAAAATGCTTCATAATTAAATGCAGATGGAACACAGCTGTCTTATTTTGACCTCAAGAGCTGCGTATACAATATATCTGTACTGGGGCAAGACAAATTTTGCTCAAACACATGGAAAAAAGGCTCTTTAAGTAAATCTAAAGTTTGTGAGCACTATTTATGCACAATTCTATCCGGTAACACCTCAGTCGACTCCTTTTTGAAACCATCATTGTAGTTTTTCATCTTCTTAGGGTCTTTTGTCTCCTCACACATTTGCTCATTTATCAAGTGCCTCTGACATGTTGGGGTTGCAGCGTGCCTTCTCCCTAATAACCCCCTTGTTGTCTTTCTGTTTGCAGGGTGGACTGAGGAACAGCAAGCACGAGTGTACCCTTTCATCCCAAGAATATGTCCACGAGCTGCGTTCTGGCATCACTGAGGAAAAGCTGCTTAATTGCCTGGAGTCCCTTAGAGTGTCTCTCACTAGCAATCCTGTCAGGTTAGTAATATAAGACTTTCCCCCACACTGTTAGCTGTGTCTTGAAATTTTCTGAACACTATAAAAAACAAGAGAGTGCTGCTCTGTTTAGAATTATTATTACTATAACTAATTTGAGCTAAATACAACTGCCAATGAAATATAAATAGTTATGGTTGTATGCTGAAAGTGTCATGTAAATAGCATCTTCCTGTTTCACTTTGTTGCCACCAGTGCAAAGGAGTCCTCATTGACAGCGGATCCTCTCAATTATTTACCAGCCCAGTTGAAGAGATGTGTCGTAATGTGAATCAATGAATGGTGCATATAAAATTGTCACCATTCTATTTTTAGTTGGCTGGACTCTTACTGTGATGCTGGATACTGAGAAATTACCTGCCAACGTGATAATATAGGACATTTATTTAATTTTTGGGCTCATGCAATTTGCAGAATGAACTATCTTCTGTCTTTTCTCTTCTACAGTTTATATACTGACCGTGGAGTCGATTATACATGATGTAAAGCATCCGTAAGATATCCATGTCAAAGCAAATGTGGTACTGTTATGTCCATCTTATTATATTATATTGCTCAAATGATCTGAGCGTTATCCAACAAATGCATGTTTCAGCTCTCCAGTAATTATTCCAGTAGTGACTGGAGAGATGTAAAATGATTGTGAGCTACGGGAAGTCAAGTCAGCCCCTTCACTCAGAAAGGTCACAAGTTGCTGTGGGATGTAAGTGAGGCCAGTGCTGCCCTCTGGGTGTTTGCAAATGGGTGAATCTTTGGCCAGCTGGTAGAGCACCAGTGTTTTATTAGGGAGTCAACTCCACGGATGGCTTCATTCAACCTGGGAGAGGGCACCCATGGGTGGGCACTCTGGAGAGTGTAGGAGTGTGAGCTCACACTAACCTCTGCTCATCTCTGCACCTCTATCACCCCTCTCCAGAGAAAAGACCTGATTATGTTCCTGTGGAATGGAGAAGGTTACTTCTAATTAATATGAATGCACTTAATTGTCATGGATCACATCACACAGGAAAACCACACTTGGTTTTCCGGTGCTCTGACTGTGCTATGTTAATGCAACCTTTTGTATGTTATCTTACACAGGGAAATAATCAGCAAGTTGAGGCAGTGCTGCTTTGTCTCATCTCACGGCTCACATGACTCCTCTGGGGTTCAACTGTTGACATTTCAAAATGTAATGCTACTTTAATTTTTCAGGAATCAGTAAATCTGTTAATTAATGTTTGTAAGGTATGCACTGAAAATGATGAAAACACTGCAGATGCCAGTCTAATCTCATAGATTCTAGATATTTAGATTTGACAAAACGTTTTTTAAGACTTTAAGTGGATCTTTGAATAATCCTCCTCATCTTAACAAAAGTCTCCCTGTCAGTGTGTAGTCATGCAGAGTGAGTGCTTAGCAGTGCTTTTGGAGTTGTGATGTTTGGGCAGCGGGCTAATTTGCTCCCAGCGGCCTGTGTTTGTCTAATAGTTTAATTGGCTGGGCTGTGCACCTGGCTGCGGCACAGGTGGCCTGGGGCCAGTGCTCAGCGGGTCTTATCTCCCGGCAGTCCCACACAGGTGTGTGGCAGGTCCACCCACAGATGGCAGCGCCTGCAGCTTCGGCTCACTCTTCTCCACTTCTTTCTGTCCAAATTTCCCCAGTCAATTATTTATCCTCAACTTCATTTTCCCCTTTTTAATTTTGTCATTTGGAATGTCGCGTCTTAATTTCGAAGTGTCAGATTGAGTCGACACTTTTCATTAATTTCTCACTCTGACATTAAGTGAGATGCCAACTTACAGAAAATTAAACCCCTCTTATTTTCTCATTTACTGGGAGAACATCTAAGGCCTGTGCAGTTTAGCTTCAACACAAAAGCAGTAATGCATCTACTAAATCTCCATTCACTTGAGTGTCATTTACTCTCATTACAGCTAACATCCCTCTCTTTATTCAGCTGCCTTCTCTAGATATTCCAGTTTGTAAAAGCAAAGTACTTTCTGCAGCTGAGCACACTTGGCCACAGATCTTATATTCTCCAAGTTTATTCTGCCGTTATACACCAGGACTCCAAATCTCTCAAGTGCCTCTCATATATAGACCTGGCTGCTCTCCGATCGCTCGCACACTTTTAAATAAAACTGCACTGGACACGTAACTTTTCATTATCTTCACGGCTTCAGTCCGACAGGCTCCACGCAGGGTCTTTTTCTATGTGGGATGTTGTAAAATGTGTTGAAGCCAGCCCAGTACATTCTCTGACAGCCGACTTTGGTTCTTTTTGTCTGGTCCAGCTGTAGCCCTTATGTTCCTGTGTTGCACCACGGCTCTTACCTGTTTTGCTGTTAAGTGCTTGTAGCTGAGCATGTGGGGCGCGTGGAACAATATTAATGAGCTTTTTATGGGCTTTGAAGTCGCTATGCCTGCTGCTTGTCCTTTTGAATGTCTGTCCAAATGCACAGCATGATAAAAGCGCAGAACAAAACAGTGGAAAGTACTCACAATTGTTGCCCTGCACTGAGCAATGAACATTACAGATCTATTATTCCAGCCATTATTGATGTAATTAAGCAAAATGAAATGGCGCAGTCGCAACTTCTACTTACAGTGTTTTGGAGTTAGAACTTATTGGTATGGCGAAATAGTTTCAATATGAAGAATTTACTAAAACTAACGACCCTTATGGTTGTTGTCAGTACCTTCTGGCATATCCTTATGTCGTAATTACATTTAGTTACAAGATGCTAATCGGAATCAGTGATAACGAGGGATTTTTTTCACAGATGACTAATGGAATCATTTGGTGATATATTGGGCAGATATTTTTTCTTTTTTTAAATTTCTAATAGGGATAGAGGAGCAATGAATCTAAAGAGGTGGTCAGTGTTATCACAGTTATTATAAAGACAACAAATTATATTATGTCAGAGAATTGTATTTATTTATTTATTATACCAAAGCTAAAAGATAATTTGTGAACTGAATTTTAATTTGTGGCTCATGATAAAAACGTCTGGATATTGTTCTTAGCAAATATTGCTTATCAATCACAATAGCAAGAT
>KN470356.1:117028-157789 GCA_000787095.1 Periophthalmodon schlosseri | reverse complement strand
CTGGGGAAGACCCAGGACACGATGGAGGGACTATGTCTCCCGGCTGGCCTGGGGATGCCTTGGGGTCCCACCGAAGGAGCTGGAGGACGTGTCTGGGGTGAGGGAAGTCTGGGAGTCCCTGCTTAGACTGCTGCCCCTGCGACCCGGCCCCGGATAAGTGGAAGAAAATGGATGGAAAATGGATGGAAGGAAACACCTTTTTAGAAAAAAAAAACATCTACAAATATGAAGTTCTACCATTCAGACTGAGCATATATCCAGCATCATATTATACAGGTTCAAGTAAGTCCACTTCTGTCACTGTGCCACATGTGAACAAGAGCGTCTGCCATTGTGTGTAAACAATCACATAAGGATGCACACACTCAACTGAACGGCCATCGAGTCACATTATTACAGTCCTGGTACAGACAAGTGAGATCGTCCAAGAAACTACGGCGTACATTCATACACAGTTCTATGACAAAATCTGTCCCACTTCGCCTGCTCTTGGTTTGGCCTCATTTGTGAAAATCTGTCAACGGGGGGAGGGGGATTCCATTTGAACAAGCTGCCCCTGCACCGCTCGTGGGAGACGCTTGAGTCAGAGAGAGCAGAAAAGGAGAGAGAGAGAGTGAGAGGGAGAGAGAAATAAAAGAGATAGAAAGGAGTGAGACAGGAGAGAGCGAGAAGAGAGACAGAGAGAGAGAGAGAGAGAGACAGGAGAGAGCAAGATAGGGAATGTATAGGGATAGAGAAAGAGAGAGGGCGAAAGGAGAGAGACAGGAAGAGGCAATGAGTCCATGCACCAGACAATGCAATGTTGGGAGCATTTTGAACACAACCAATCGCAGCTCACGCACGACACGACGCAAACAGGGTTTCCACGGATACCCCCAGTCTTCCTCGGCATCTCTCCATCCCACCTTCCAGCTCCTACCACCTTTCTTTGAGCCTACACGCTTTCACTCATCCGCCGTCCTCCACTCCTCTCCCTCTCTCTATCTCTAGCCGTCTCTCTGCCTTTGGGATAAATGTCAGATGGGTAATAAACACAAGCCAAAGCGTGAGTGCGTGAGTGCGTGAGTGCGTGAGTGCGTGAGTGCGTGCCTCCTCCAAATGACCACCAGAGCAGCTCCATTTGTCAGGATTCACCCACTCGCTCACTGCCTGCCTAAAACTAGCACATGTACAAGCAGGTTCATACACAGACAGCATAAAGCATAGCATAGTGTTCTATAATAATCTGGAAATACAATACATATTTTACACATTTTATTTTTCACATATTTCCACCTTCAAGGGAATCAATGCACTTTACATTAAGGAACCACTCACCCATTCACCCATTCACACACAGACACACTCATACACCGGGGGCAAGGTGGGCTAAGTGTCTTGCCCAAGGACACAACGACAGCATTCATCTGTGGGAGCTGGTTGGCACCACCAACCAATGATGTTTATGTCGAGAGAGGGATTCAAACCACCACCCTCAGATCAGTGGCCAAACACTCTACCAACTGAGCTACTGTCGCCCAGAATATTGGCATAGGCTAAACCATCCATGTCCCTAGCTTCACACACAAATTTCCTTAAATGTGTTGATAGTTTGTTCAGTGCTATACAAACATTAGCATCTATTCTACATGGGTAGAACTCTTAACTGGTTATCCATGTTCAAGTTGGCCATGTGTATTCGCATTAGCATAATAAGTCCCAGGGATATGACCCAGCTAGCAACAGCCATGACATATCAATTGGGTGTGAAATAGTCACGGTGCATCTCTAGTCTTAAGTATGCCATGTGCATGTCCTGTAGCTTAACAGTTGACACCACAGCGCTCTCTGCATACAAAATATTTTCTTTAGTTTGCATATTATGCCTTTTGAGAGTAATGTGTGAACAATGTTTGCTTACAGAGTTTTGCAGTTTGACATGCACTGCTCCTGAAGTTGAAAATCAGTTTGGTAGTTTTGTAATGGCATATTTACACAAATGTTTAACAAACATTTTTTTTTTTTTTGATACAGTACATAATATCTGGTTTTCGATAATGCTACTTGAACGATATTTTTTCAATAACTATTCCTGCACTGGGCGACAGTAGCTCAGTTGGTAGAGTGTTTGTCCACTGATCCGAAGGTTGGCAGTTTGAATTCCGCTCTCAATATAAACATCATTGGGTGAGCGGTCAGATCCACTGACCCACAGGTTGGCAGTGCGATTCTAGCTCCCACAGATGAATGTTGTTGTTGTGTCCTTGGGAAAGACACTTAACCCACCTCGCCCCCAGTGTGTGCGTACACTGGTGTATGAATGTGTGTGTGAATGGGTGAGTGCCTTGAAGGTGGAAAAGTGTTATATAAAAATGTGACCATATATTCATCATGGAGATCTATAAAATACAAAATTCATTTATTAAATACAATGTAAAAAAAAAAAATCAACTTCAGTTTCAATTGAAGCTCTCCAACAACTAACTACTATTCACCAACTTGCTATCAAAGCTATTTTTTATTTATTTATTTTTTTTAATGATACCCCCTTTCAAAATGTCCATGCTTCAAAAAATCCAAATAAGTAAATAAAAATACATTGCCTTTTTCACTAATTTCCAATTTCAGTTTCAGCCATTCTTACTATTAATGCCTTAGTAATGGCAGCACTACTACGAGCAGATGTATGAACTCGTTCTCAAATTGGCTTGGCCCTGGGCACATCCCTCTGCGTGTGAGCGCTCGGTTTGTACAGAAAGTTATTCATTAGCTTCTCTCATTACTGATGGTGAATGCACAGACATGAAATATGCAAGCTGTGAAATGCTATGTATGAGTTTGCATGACATTCAGAGGTACATGTATCCTTATGGCCCAGTTAATTCATGCGAGAAAAGCAGCGGAGCGTATAGAAAATGTATACAGCAGCGATACAAGGTTTTGTTTTTGTTGTCGTGAAATGTGAGATTTTCCTGCATTTGGATGTTTGATATGGGTGCGGGCAGGAGGTCTTTTGGGGTGCTGTGAGAAGTGCCACGCTCGGATCATTAATCAGACTTGACGGCGCAGTGGGTAGCGGGCTAGCCATGGGAGAGCGCTAATGCATGCAAATGTATACCC
Organism: Periophthalmodon schlosseri; assembly: GCA_000787095.1. Lineage (NCBI taxonomy): Eukaryota > Metazoa > Chordata > Actinopteri > Gobiiformes > Gobiidae > Periophthalmodon > Periophthalmodon schlosseri. Next base: position 154,690 of record KN470356.1, on the reverse strand, counting down.
GTTTTGGGGGCAGGTTGAGCCAAGGACAGAACCTAGTTGGCAACGCAAAAAGATAAACCAGGCAACCAGGAAGAACCAATCATGGCTCATGGTGCTCATTCAGTCATGTGGAGTCCGGTCCCGCTCAGATGTGAATGTGTTTTAAATTACAGTGACAGCGGCGCTAAGGTAAGAGCGTAAAATGAGGTGGAAAAGGGTTGAAGAATAGACATTTGACTGGTCACATCTTCTATCAGGGGCTCTATTATTCCTAACACATGATATGAGGCTTGTCAAACAGGACGGCGCTTAACAAGGCGAATGTAGAATATGCACCGATTCTGTGCCAGCCAAGGGCACCGCTTAGCCCCAGCACGGATCTTATTATTCCAGTCAGAGCTTGAGCCTCATTATAGTGGGATTGTACCTTGGTGCAGATAACCCTACATGACTTTTAGAGATGAATGTTTTACAAAAGCAGCTTAAGAGTTGAATGGCTGATGATATCGACACTGGTGGGCATCAGCATCACCCAACCAAACAAAGGCATCTGAAATCCTGCTTAAGGCTTTACCTCTGGGCCTTGCCTTTAGTGAGGCAAGCAAAAGTTTGGGCGCTTTGCTGTGCGAAGTGCATTACATTTGCATGACTTATGATGATTATTTTACTTTTTTTTTTTTAACTTAGTGAAGACTGTGTGTGAAAATAATCTAGTGACAGGTCTATGTATTGTTTTATCATTTAGTTTAGCAATGCAAGGCCGGAGTCAAAGACAGCCCAAATCTGAAATGGGAATTTAACAGAATTCTTGTGAACTTGCATGAATCATGTGGTGTCATTAATGACCACCTCAGCATTTGTTATAGTTTGGTGATATACATAAATATTGCATTGTACTTGTTACTGGTGCCCAACCAGAGTGAGTTAGCAGAGGTAGCCCCTGCTTTCCGTAGACGTGGCCCTATAACTCAAGCTTTAAATATGGAAATGGTTACTGAAGGCAGGCCATCTACACTACAACAAATCTATAAGAATTTAAGACTTTTTGATTTTTTTGTATTTATTTATAAAAGACTGCTTAAGTTAAAGCTGTCTACCAGAAGGTTTAAAGTGTAGTTTCTCAACATTTTCACACCGAGTACTACCTAGAAATATTCGTCCTTCCAGGCACCACGAGGCTACGCAATTGCTTTACTTGTTCTAAATAAGGACTAACCAAAAGAAGGACAAAAATAGGGATTAAATTTATCCTAAATTCAGCAAATATTTGAACTTCAGAGGAATCCACGTACCACCTTAGGGGCTCGTATACTATAGTTGAAGAATCATTGGGTTAGAGGAAGGCCAAAAAGTAGATTTCTCAGATCTGGTGAAAGGGAACATAAAGTTGTTTGGCATGAGATGACAAAGGGACAGAATGATTTTTCAATTTGCTGTGGCCTGAAACGGAACAGCCGTAAGGAAAAGAAGACCAGATATAAATATGAAAACTCAAAATGCCAAGAGGAAAATGATTTGTGTGGCAACCCCAGAAGGAAAAAGCCAAGAGCAAAGAAAGGCTGCACTCTTCACTCATAAAAGAGTCCAAAATGAAAACACTGCCACTTGTTTTTATTATGAGAAAAAATGGTTGCAGTGGAGTGGTGATAATGCATGAGCAATTGTTCTGCTGCTGCAAACAGGCCATTCAGAGAGAGTCCCTCGGGATGGGAGCTTTTTCAAGGTTGTGTCCTACTCCGTTAGCTACCTCTGCGTGCGTGTGTGGGCGTGTGGCTCTACAGTCCTCTGGGTCTCAATAACATTCTGTCATACTGATATCTCTTTCATTGAAATGAGTGCAAACTGCAGTGTAGTGTGCAGAGGGCACGTGAGAGAGGGCATGCTGACTGTATGCACAAGGCACCTAGGTCAGAGGGAAGGTCGATTGCCCGGGGCAAAATAAGTACTATGTGCAAAGGGAAACATGTAGACGGACTGGAAACAAAGTGCAGGAGCTATTCAATTTAGTGAGTGCGTGTAACCTATACCTATCAATTGCCCCTATGCACAATGGCACCCAGCTATTTCTAGTTGCTTGAGCAGTTTTCATAACCATTTCCGCTCTATAGCAAAAGAAAAATTCTATTCTGTCAACTGGACAAAAGCTTTAGAGTGAATCATTATCCAAGCAGCTTTTTCTTCTTCAGTTCTGGCCAGGTTGCTGGTGGACACGGCCCAATCTAACTAGAACTGAAGAAGCCACTTGGATGAGCGGCACGATGTCTTTACTCTAAAACTTTTGTCCAGTTGACAGAACAGAATTTTTCTTTTGCTATGGATCATACCTGAGGGACGGAGGGATTACATAGACATTTCCACTCTATATGTTTTTTGTCCTTTTGTGCTAAAATCAATAAATATGGACAGATCACTTTCTAAACACAGAAGTGTTCTCCACGGGAAGTATTCACTTCATTTGTAAAGTGTTTCACTGTGTCCAATGTGTGATTGGTCAGTATTTATTGATTTCAGCGTGACTTGGCAAAAACCCCATAGAGAGAATAGGAGCGTAAATGAGCATCACTACTGCTCTGACTGAACAGAACTAGCTGGGTGCTGTTGTGTACAGATTGCCTGGAATCCAGAATACACACTTCTTCAATACTTACAAAGATGTGAGTCTAGTCACCGGAGAATCTGCCCATTTTCAGATGACAAGTGGATTAGCCAATTGGGGACACGCATGGTCCATCCATATCGAAAAAATAAAGGAAAAAAATATCACAGAAAAACATTGCAGATTTCTGTAGAATCTATGAGCGAAGCGCTAAACTCTTTTAATCTGAGGTGAGATTAATTTGATTTTATTTGTAAATCATAGGTGACCAATTAGCTCCTTCATTTTAAATGTGTCACTGAAAAAAACAAATCTGATTGCACGATGACATTTGACCCGGCTTGAGGCGCAACGGACGAAGAAGGTGCCAGACTGATATCAGTTTGTATTAAAAATACAGAGATATCATTCTGGATTTGTCAGGCAAGTTCACAGAGCCAATTTACCAAAAAGAGAAGGATGGAAGAAGGAAACAGGACAGAGGATGCTTTGGAGAGTTATAAAGTCAATGGCAATAAATGCTGAAAGATTTAGACTTCGACTTATTGATCCACAAGGGAAATAACATGGACACAGCAGCTCACAAATGACAATATTCATAACAAAATGAGAGATGGAAAATGAGTACCATTGCCATGAAATTCGCAATTCAAAACAAACTGTCATGTTTTGGAATGGTAAAAAGTAGTCAAAACTGTGCCTTCAGACAGGAACCTGAAATCCATGAATAGAATGGCAATACAGCTCTAATAACTGATAGTAGCAAAAATAAATTCAAATGTTCTGTTTGTATTTGCCTAAATAACCCAATGATAATACTTCATACTTTATTAGAGAAGTGTTTTGTTTGTTGCCAAAAATATTTTCTGCCATATTTTGTTCAATTTCACAATAACACAAGGGTGATGAAAACAAATGTACTCTGTTCGGTGTAAAATGAATGATTCTCGGAGAGCCAAATGCCACTTGGTGAATGTGAATGTGTGCCGTGTAGTGATTGTACATAACAAAAACACTTGCCATCAAAAGGTTGCCGGCTCTCAGGCTGCATAATGACTCATGTGATAGGACCATGCTCACACGCATAACTCACCCAGTGCTAGGCTTTAATAAGGTTTACAGTCAATCCTCCATCACAGTACACCAGCTTTACACCTCATGTAGTATTGCATTATTTAGCTACAGTTGGTGGAAACAAATGAAATTCCACCCATGCAGCTGTAAGTACATGGTGTTCTGAGAGTGTATAGCCACAAGCAGAACAAATTATACTACAATGCAATAATCCAAACTATGAATAATCAACTCTTTGTTAGCTGACAACCAATCCACTGGGTGTACATAATGTTTACGCCTATATAGAAACCATTTGATGTTAGCTCAATTATCGGTTAGCTTGATGCTGTAATAGCCATGACAGTCAGCCATTTTATTGCTCTCTTCGAGGTCCATATTTCATTCAAGGAGCCAACTTTATCACATGTGAACTAAAAAGGATATGATCGAGATGTACGGTAGGTAGGGATTTGAGTCTATTCATTTGGCAGAAATCCACAGTGACTTCCACAATCCACTATAGTCACATGATCACATTTTTATATAGCGCTTTTCCACCTTCAAGACACTCAAAGCGCTTTACATCAAGGAACCACTCACTCATTCACACACACACATTCATACACCAATGTGTGCAGACACTGGGGACAAGGTGGGTTAAGTGTCTGTGGTAGCTGGCATCGCACCACCAACCTGTAGGCCAGTGGACCTGACCGCTCTACCAGTGTTCGAGAGTGGGATTTGAACTGCCAACCTTTGAATCAGTGGACAAACACTGAGCTACTGTCTGAATTTTTTTTTTCTGTTGTTTTTCCTCGTAAGCACCGTGTTTGTGTTGATACTGATAGGCAATGTGTATCCCTGATTGACTTATCCACCGGTGAACTGCACCCATCTGAACTTGGGGGAGAGAAAGCCAGTGTCCATTTGCAAAACATTGGAGGAGTGTGAATTCATGGCTGCCAGACAAACAGGCAGCTAATCCAAGTGTTTTCTTCAAGGTAAAGATGTTTCTTCCAACACATATTTAAGTAAATTGTAAAATGTTGCTGCAAAAATCTCCCAATGTAGCTCGAAATATAAAAAAACCCAACAACAAATAAACAAAAAAGTAAGTTTTCAACAGACAACAAACAGTTTCAATGCTTTGAAATGATTCCTAACGAAAAAAGAAAAAGAAAAAATTGCTATGACTATGGCAATCTTCTAGTGGCTGTATGGCAACATTTATACAGACGTTTCAGTAAACAATTTTCTGTCCACAAATTGTTTTCTCCGGCTCTGCGTTGTTAAAATGCATTATTCCTCTTCCCATTTATTCGCTGCCTACATTGTTTGTTACTCACGCTACAATGATATGGAAATTGGCCTGAAGGATTCCAGAGGACGGCATATTGTGTCTCCAATCAATGCTCGGGGTTTGCAAAAAAATCTATGTAAGCCATGTGTGCAATGTCATATTGTTATGGATTTCAGTAAAAGTGCTTACAAACGAAGCGGACGGAGCAGAGAGGAGGTCATTATTTCTGAGGATTGTAAATATTTCTTGAGGCAGGGATGGCGACTGGTTACAAATGGGCTCTGGAACAGAAAGGGAAATTAATTAAGAGAAGAATGGTGTGACTATATTATATATTGTTTTGAATCAGGCTCTGAAACCATCTTCTTTGTTGTTACATAGAAAACAAAAGTACCAGACTGAACAAAAACAACATATTTATAATCTTGTTATTTTAGATGTGATGATTCAAGCCTCACCTAAATAAACCTAATCCATATGGAAACAATCTTAGATGTTTTCAGATGTGTATGTTTTAGCTGCATGATTAAAAAGACATTAATTGATTCTATATAAATTAATATAGAATGCCGGGCCTATATATTCTGCCTGCAATTTAAAGTGGAGCTAAACACATAAACTCCACCCACAGGCACAATTCAATTAAAGCTGATACCTGGAGGATTAAAGAAGTGCGTGAGGGGGGAGGATGGGTGGGGTCTGAAGATATAAAGAACAGTGTGATTGATTTAACACTTCAAGCTCCGTCCCTAAAACCAAGTGTTTGCAATCAGAAACACCAGGCTGTAATCAGGCAGTCATGTGGGATGTCACCAAGCACTTAAAATTGCAGTGTCCACTGGAGGCAGAAAATACACATTTTTATATGTTTTTGACCAGAAAGCTGCATACTTATTACTTATACTTATTTTGCACTAAAATTACTAAAAAAGCAGTAGGAAAGTAAGCAAGTCTTTGACCAGAAAGCTGCAAATATACTTATTTTGCACTAAAATTACCAAAAAAGCAGTAGGAAAGTAAACAAGTTTATGTGACAGTAGCTCAGTTAGTAGAGTGTTTGTCCACTGATCCAAAGGTTGCCAGTTTAAATCTCACTTTTGACATGAACATCATTGGTTGAGCAGTCAAATTTACTGACTCACTGACTCACAGGTTGGCAAGACACTTAACCCACCTTGCCCCCAGTGTCTGCATATACTGGTTTATGAGTGGGTGAGTGGTGCCTTAAAGTTGGAAAAGTGCTATATAAAAATGTGACAATTTACCATTTATGCCAAATTGAAATGCGAAGAAAAAGTGGTGCTAATAATCTAATAAGCTTAGATATTCGTTAATCTCCCTGCAGAAAAATGTACCCTTTGCTTCTGAATCATCTTTTAATGCCACTGGAGAAACCTGAGTAGCGAAGAAAAAAAAAAAAAAAAAGATATGTTAAAATGCATTTCCATGTCCTCCTCAAAAGAACGATTTAGTATTGACATCTCTTGCTCCCGGACCCTTTTCATGGTTTTCTAATTCAGCTCTGCACTCCAATGATTTTAGGAGGCTGTGTGAAATAAATCTTTAATCATAAATCACGTCTGCTGGATTTATTGCTGCAGTAGGCTTTCACACCATGCAAATGAGAAAGTCTATCAACCAATCACGTCGCTTCTTCACTTGTCGCCTAATGGTAAAATGATGTAGAGTGCATCGCTGTGTATGTGCTAAGAGCCATCTAAGCATGAACCATGTGACACTGTTCCTTTGTCATGAGGCTGCACTAAGGTGTTTTTGATGAGATACAAGTGAATTGAAATAATGATCATGCGCTCATAGTAAACTGCTGCATATGTGTTTATATACAGCCAATACAAGAAGGTTCAATTTACAAGTCTAATTTCACAGGATAAAGATTAAACAAAAACAAATTCTTGCAAAAAATTAGGGCTTGTATCATCAGTCAGTTGGAAAGATAGCGTGGAGATAGTACTAGGCAGATAGTACTTATCAAAACATAAATAATCATCATAAAATTAACATTAAAAGAGAAGAGTGTAGAATAAAAACTTTCCAGTCATATGTACAGCTAAACAGAACAATTGTGAGCTTGAATTTAAACATGATCAGAGTGGAGACCTGTCTGATATTCAAGAAGACTGTTCCAGGTTTTAGCTGCATAAAACTGAAACGTTGATTCCCCATGTTTAGTCCTAACTCTAGGCACCAGCAGGAGACCGGTCCCTGAAGTCCTCAGGGTGTGAGATGTTCATATGGCACTAACATGTGGGAGATGTACTTTGGTGCTAGGCCATGGAGAGACTGCCACAGGAAGCCACAGGAAACCAGTGCAGAGACCTGAGCACAGGACTTATGTGCTCGTACTTCCTGGTTCTAGTCAGGACCCGAGTAACGTTCTGGATGAACAGCAGCTGTCACCCAGAACGGTGCTGGATGACTACAGAGCTTACTAGACTCGCATACAATTATGGTTTGTTTTTTTTAGGGTAAACCACAGCAGATTTCACAAGCACCAATATGGTCATTCTTCAAAAATGATAATAATATGGAATACTCATCCTTTATAGTGGATTTTGAACAAAATAATTCATCTAGATATTTATTTTGCTGTTTACTGATCTTGGATTAGTGGATTATCTCTAAATCCATAGGTTTCATCTTCTCAGAGGACCTTGTGCATCGTTTTCTCACAGACTTGCCCAGACAACCATAGCACCAAACACACACCTCTGACTGCCACATGTAAGTTCATAGAGAGCAGGTTATGTAAGACTGGTCATCAGAGGCAGATTTGAGCTGAAATACGACAGTGACACTCCTAGTTGTTTTTCCAAGTCATGCACGCCATAGCATGGTATACAGCATAGAATTCCGTTGTAAGACATATTTGCTATGATAAAGATATGATGGGCTGATGGTTATACGCAGTTTGCAGTAAATAATCATGAATATTTGTCCTGCTGATGCCCTCATGTAAAAACTCTTTCCGGGTCAGGGAGGGTCAAAGAACGGCCGCTCTGACATTTTGTTTTGTGGAGTTATTATGAGGGCCGAATCAGTCGTACTCTGCTAAAAAGAAAACAACATTTAGCCAGTACAAGTGGATAAGGATTGGCTCATATGCTCCAATGAATGATGGCACAGACCAATGATAATTTCATATGCAACACTAAATAGATGTTTTTCCTGTAGAAACAGTATGCGCAACATCAAGCTTGGTCAAGTTGTCTCTAGTTGTTATTGTGTGCCAGGTAAGTCCAGGTGAAAGCAGAAGTGTTCTGACCTTTTCTGTGTAAAACTTTATAACAAGTTGTTGACAAAAAACTCCATCTGCTGCATGTCTCACCCTTGACTTACAAAAGCAAGTGGCAAAGACATAATTCTCACATTGAAAAGACTGAGGTAGTTCAGTCCTTAGATTTTACTTAAAAACAACCAAAATGAATTACATTTACTACACATTGGAAGTGATTTCAACTAGTGCTAAGATTAATCAGTGAATGAAAGCCTAATTGTTTGCAAATCCATAATTGCTGTCTATTGTTTATCAGCCAGTACTGGAACAGAAAAAGTGCTTTGTCTGGATAGGAGTCTGGATTTTTGTCATATTACACAGATCTGTTTGTATCATGGCACTGGCACTGAAAGTCTGTGATGAACTCTATATGTTGTTTTTTCTTTTTTCTTTTTTTTTTTTTCTTTTTAATGAAAATGAATCAGAATGAATCAAAAACTGGAATCAATGAATCATCAGGTGAAAAAGGTTACAGAGGTTTTTGACTCATTGCCGAAAAACGATTGCAAGATAAGTGCATAAAAAGTGTTTTGTTAAGCAGAACAATAAAACCATTTCCAAAAGAATAAAGGTTTTCACACTCAAGCCAAAAGGAGAGTAGATAGTTGTTGACTTAAAACCTAATTCTGACCACAATATTCCAAGCTAATACCTGCCGTGAGGGACTCAGATAGGCCTGTTACAATAATTACTATATCGACTCATCGTTCAGTATATTACAAATGTAATAATAATTTTTGGTGGTCAATCTTAATCGTAGATACTTTTTCTTTGTAGTAGTGGGATTTTTGGTTATTTTTTTCTGCATATGATAAGATGGTCAATCTTAATCGTAGATACTTTTTCTTTGTAGTAGTGGGATTTTTGGTTATTTTTTTCTGCAATATGATAAGATTTGAGCTGTAGAAGGTTGAATTATGAACTAAAATTACACAAAATAATTACTTAAGTGTTGCATTCTGCTATTCATTTATACAGCTGAACAATATTTAACAATATTGTACATTTAGAATACTTTTTTGTGAATAATTCTGCTTTATGGTTTGGTTTCAGTATTATAATTTATCATCTATATTGACTTCAGGAATATATCAGACTGTAAAAGCTTGTATGCTGACAGATCAATGTTATTTTATGAATGATTCTCCAACTATAGGAAAATGTGTGTCCAGGACAAAAAAAAAGTTGATTATATTGTTTCTATATTGGCAACAATAGCTCAGTTTGTAGAATGTTTGTCCACTGATCCAAAGGTTGACGATTCGAATCATGCTTCCGACGTAAACATCATTGATAGAATGGACAGATCCACAGACCCACAGGTTGGCGGTGCGATTCCAACTCCCACAGATGAGTGCTGTCGTTGTGTCCTTGAACAAGACACTTAACCCACCTTGCCCCCAGTGTCTACGCATATACTGGTGTATGAGTGTTTGTGTGAATGGGTGAGTGGTTCCTTGATGTAAAGCGATTTGAGTGGCTTGAACATGGAAAAGCTCTATATAAAAATGTGACCATTTACCATATTCTTGGCGTTTGCCGCACTAACCAGACATTATAGACAAACAAGGTTTTAATATGGATTTTGGGACATCACAAGAACATGATAAATGCAGAAATAAAGCATTAGTTTGGGCATCTGGTCTAAATTGCCACCCAAACCAAGTACTATGGTGACATCAGAGTGCTCCATTATGTTTTCCTATACCCCGTCAGAGGTTAGTTAAGAGCCTTTTGCTGATCCTGAGCAGAGCATTACTTGACCTGGCTGTAGGAGGAAAGGACAGACGTAAGCTTAAAATATCTGGAGGCTTGACACAGCAGCGCTCCAGCTGCACTCTGTAATTACCAGCAGTGCAATCAGCAGACTCGTTAATTTCCCCTGACTGACAGCAGCTGACGGCTCAATCGCACAAAATGCACCGCTACAACTTCATAAGTAAATGGAACCGCATTCTTCAGGAGCAGCCACTCACAAACACACAGAGGCTGGACCTAAGTCTGGCCCGTATAAACCCTAATTACGGAAAAAACCCATAGTCACAGCAGGACCCTCACATTGTATTGTAGAAATAATACTGATGTGATTGTGATTCTTGGCCTGTCCCTTGTTGAGTTGGAGCAAATTTTCTGAAATGACTTACACGCTGAATTGGACTTTTCTGCTTGCTGACTAACACAAGGTATAATCTTGGTTGTTGTAACTCAACCATCTATAAACTTTTTTCTTTTTTTTTCAATTCTTAGGCAAAGGGGAGGAGCCAAGCATTTACACTTTAGACTAGGTGTGTTCTGAGCGTTTTGCATTTTGCCCCTATCCAGCACCCTGCTAGTTTTGATTATAATGACAGCGTAGTAATAGATTACTGTAGCCAATATTTTACAGAAATTTCAGGAAAAAATAATTGCCCACTCCTGGGTTAGGTTAAGGTTAAACTCTAAATTTTTCCTGTACTTTTGACCCGCCCCTCCAACGTTTGCAAATCGCCAGTCTCTGCATCCTCGCCAACATTTCTGCCCATCGCTGCAGCTCTGGCAAAGGAGCGGGGTTTGAGGTTCAGATCAGTGATAATGACATTTTTCTTCCTCATGTGCTGTTCCAAATCATCAGTCCTCTTTTTAAGCTCTGTGATAGTTTTGTCCTTTTCTCTAATAGTTTCTTTCACCTGCTTCACCGCTTCTACGAGGTCTGTTAGTTTGGTCAGATGTAGGATTATTCTGGCCATCTCCCCCATCATAGAGTTTAGCGACTTACGAATTTCCTCTATATCGTTCTCCATTTGGGTGTTTCTCTTTGGGGGCATCGCCAGCAGTGCTTTGTCAGTTTGTTCATTTTCCTAGTTCATTTTAGTACAATTTCTTAGTTTTGTAGATTAGATTTGCCAGCATCTCACAGGGCACAGCCGTCTTGAACTGAGGGATTACACCAACACAATATTTTTGACTGTCAAATTCTGTAACACATACGGCCTTGCTGGTTAGTCTCACTATGTTATTCAGGCATTTATTTAATATGGATATTTGTCATCTCCATTTGACCCATTCTTCAGTGCTTCTGGGGGCAACCTGTCAGTAGCAGAGTGCCCAGAAAATGTCTATCCAGACACAAGGAGAGCACACAAAATCGTCTGGAACCTTCTTGCTGTGAGGCGAGTGTGCTAATAAACACATCAACTAGAATAGATGCACAAGATGTATTGTTTCTCATTTTCATTTTTTTTTCGATACATTTTTTGCATTGGTCCATAAAACATTCAAAATGTTGATTGCAACTTGACATTGCCTGTGCACTCAAATGGTTTGCAGGAAGACAATAGTGAAAAGAGCGTCTTCGTTGAATCACCTCAAAGATGCTGTGTAGAAGTAATATCAAGTATGTCCAAATGATCGAAGATACGAGATGTGAGCGGCATGTCTGATGAAAAGCAGCGTGTCTTTATAAACCTAAATTCGTGTACACATCCAGATGCACTCCCCTGCAGTGACTCTTTGATATTATATAAAACGTCTGGTGCCGTGTGGAGAACTCCTGGGAGCAGCCGCACACAAGGAAAAGCTTTCAGTCTCTGCACAAGTATTGATTTAGGTGTAAAAGCAGCGTGAAGCAGTCCAGGAGAGACATTCCCCTGCTAAAGTAATTGGGTAGAGTAGATACCAGAAGTGGCTGAGATAGGTCACTTATATTGTTGTTTACAGCGACCAGTTGACATAACCCACAAGTACACACAGGTCTTTGGTACGAACCAGGTGCATCCAAGAAAATAATGCCTTACACAAGGGATTTTTTTCATTTCACAAAGTTCTGCGTTTCTTTTGGCAGAGCAGGCTGAGAGCAGCGTGGGCACAAACTGCTTTGGAAATGTAATGAATGTTACTCACACTGAGGTTATTTCTCTAATAATCTCAACTCTGCCAAGTCTGCGAGGTGATTTAATTTCTGCTTTTATTACGTTCACCTGTCACAAGCTCTGCAGAAGCTCCTCTGTATAAGAAGGTTTATGTAACAAGGGCAAAGCAACTTACAAAAAGAAATTATCTACCCTCCAAGAATTTACTGTTTAAATTCGTTTGTGTTTTGTGGTAGAGTCAGTTGATAGTCCATCTCATCTAGTGATGGGCAGTTCTAGTCATTTTTGTGTCATTCCTATATCAAGTAAGTGGCAAGTATTGCAATCACGATCCGATACCAATGTATTTTGTATTAAAATGCATAAAATTATCTTTGCTCAACCCCAGCTTGAACTGATATAACAATTATATAATATATCTGTAGATAAAAAAGACAAAAAAAACTAAAAAAAACAATGTGATGTAAAACGATTACTAAAATGTAAGGGGAAAAAAAGGATTTTTAAAAGACATTTTAAGTAACAATATTTTTTTGCATGGGAATCGATACGTTGATACCTCAGTCAGTATCGATATATAGATATCATTCCCAACTAATAGGCAGGTTTCTAATAGCATTCACATACAGATAACATATATAATGTTAGCGTTAGTGCTGAAGATTAAGTATGGAGTAGGTAGTTTGGGCTCAGATTACGAAGATGAATTAATTTAATAAACACCCAAAAATGTATCATTCAAACTAAAAGTAACTGACAGCCACACTCTGAAGGTTAGGAGACTCAGAACAAGATTCATTTTTGAATTATTGGAACAGCTTTGGAGCAGCTGTAAATTCACAGAATAAGAAGACTTAATAATTTGTGAAATAGGCTACCACTACATAATCTCCATGGTAATTCAGGGAGCACATGCAGACACATGTTTTGCCCCAGTAGAGATCTAGTGTAATACAAGCAGTTACAGGGTCAAAATGAGACCACTGTGTGTTGTCTGCATCCAATTATGAAGCTGTTTATTGTCCCTGATCCATGAAGTAATGCTGGTGTGCTGTTAGCATGCTAGTTGTGGCTTATGATGCTAGGAATGCATTAGGAAAGAGAGGAATAACTTGCCTATTTGAAATAAACCAGTTTTGTTTTTCTCATTTTTAAGACAGCAAAAATCAGGTACACCAATTTAACCTACTCATTAACACAGCGAACAAAAGCTTTTAAAGTACATTTGTGAGAGCAAATTGGACAGAGATTGCTTTTCAAAACATGTCCTTTTGCATTCATTTTTATACTACCACAAAAAAAAAAACATTTACTTCACATAACAAAGTGCAGTGGAGGGGGCTGTGTATGAGTCATGAGTTTGGCGAGCAGCAACAATAACACCATCAGGAGCTCTGCACCTGACATTGGGCTGTTGGCTAAGCAAAGGTCTATGAAGATAAATGCAAATATGAATGATTTTCATCCATTGAATCCCACAGCTTAGTTTTATTTATGTATGTGTGAATTGACAAACAATTACTTATGAGTCAGGTGCAATTGGATGTAATTAAAAACAGCCACCTTATCTGGCCTTTTGTCTCTCATGTAAAATCTGCAACATTTTGAACAGATTACTGATGGACTGGTTGGGCAAACTCCCAGGAACCCTCGAGGACCCAATGGAGAGTGTAGAGCTGGTCCAGTGTTCTGCGACTGGGACGAAAACCGCACTGCTCCTCCTGGATCCGAGGTTCAACTATCGATCGGATTCTCCTCTCCAGTACCCTGGAATAGATCTTACTGGGAAGGCTGAGGAGCGTGATTCTCCTGTAACTGGAACACACCCTCCGCTCCCCCTTCTTAAACAGAGGGAGCACCACCCCGGTCTGCCACTCCACCGCCACGCAATGTTGCAGAGACGTGTCAGCCAAGACAGCCCCACAACACTAAAGACTTAAGGTACGAGCCTTGCCACCGAGGAGCTTGCCAACCACCTCAGTGTCTTCAGCCAGGGTGATGGATGAGTCCACCTCCAGGTCCCCAGTCTCTGCTTTTTGTGACGTGGGGGTCCCCAGTCTCTGCTTTTTCGTGACGTGGGATTGAGGAGATCCTCAAAGTATTCATTCCACCGTCTGACAACATCCCCAGTTGAGGTCAGCAGCTCTCCGTCCGCACTGTAAACAGTGTTGGTGGAGCACTGCTTCCCTCAGGCGTCGGAAGGTTTGCAAAAATCTCTTTGAGGCCGTCCTATAGTCCTCCTCCATGGCCTCCCTGAACTCCTCCCAACCCCAAGTTTTTGCCTCATGCAACCGCATGAACCGCGGCACGCTTGGCCCACCAGTACTCGTCAGCTGCCTCAGAGTCCCACAAGCCACCAAGTCTCGATAGGACTCCTGCACATCCAATGATGTTTATGTCGAGAGCTAGAGTCAAACTGCCAGCCTTTGGATCAGTGGACAAACTACAAACTACTCTACCAACTTTTTCTGATATAACTCCATATCATTCTAAAACTATTCAGGAAAGGTTCAGTTTGGTCCTCTGACCAATGTAGTTTTGATACAATTAGTATCTGATTTGTGATACTTTTGATGACCCTAACATACTGTATACAAATTTGTATTTGTACCTAATAATCGCTAGTTTTAATCACAAAAGAAAATTGAAAACTAGCGTGAGTTTTGTTTCAGTGTAGTTATCTCCTCCCTTCAAACACAGAGGCAGCGGCTTAAATATGATCCCTGTCAGAACTGAAGAAGCTACTTGGATGAATGGCAAAACGTATTCACTTAAGAATACGTTTATAGAATACGTCTTTTGCAATGAAACCTACACAGACATCTACCTTTGCTACTTCAATTATTTTAAATTGTACTGACATTAATTTATTTTGTTTGCGCTTTGCTAAATGGGCTAATGCAGGAGTTTGTGTAGACAATGTTTCCACTGGTTTATAGAGGCCAGTGCTTGTATGAATGTGTCTGCTGTGATGCTATAAAGAGACCTGGGGTTTAGTGTTGTATGTAACATCTGCAGTCTCACACTTTCATTTCACTTTTAGGGCACCTCTGTGGCCTTCACTGCACCAAGACTATGGCAGTCTCCTGTTCATCCCTCACATATTGCATACAGAGGAGGGCACTTTACGAAATAAAGTAAACAAAAGTAGTTTAAGTAAAAAGTGCACTATCTAACTGTTCTGGTGGTGGTATTACATTACAGGTGTTTTTTTATCGCAAAAAAAATATAAAAACATGAATTCCTACTCTGGGCGAGGTCACCACTCCACTGTGGAACATTTCGGGCAAAGCAATAACATCTCCATTGAGACGAGCAGGTGGTGGACCCTTCATCAGAAAAGCAGACAAAGAGAAGACATTACCAGGCCAAAAGAAAGATCTATGGAGTGGCGACCCGGCACAGTAAGAATGGGGAAATGAACAACATAACATTGCTATTTACTATACTATATTCTGTGGTGGAAGAAGTACTCAATTTTGTTACTTAAGTAAAAGTACAGATACTAGAGCAAAAAAAAAGAAAAAAGTAAAAGTATCACAAAAAAAGTAAAACTATTACATTACGTGTTTAAAAATTTACTTAAAGACTACAAATTAAAATTATTTAATTTTAATCATTTAAATTAAAATTCACTTTACTACTTTGACTTTGTTGCGTTCCACCACTGACTATATTATATTCAAGACACAATAGCTAATGCACCAGTTTAACTTATGCTGCTAATAAGTTCATTATTTGCATCTTTTTAAAATGGTTTCTATGACAAACATTTAAATTAATTCTGAACCAGGTTTGTCATTGTGTTCATCATTATGAGCTTGAGGGCTGACATTTGTACCATGACAGAGAATGTGACGAGCTATCAGTCTCACACGCACACAGACCCACGCATGCTATTGTGATGTATGCAGCCGTTGGCCGTGTTGGTGAAGGTATAGAGATAAATATACCACCTTGAGTAAATCAACGCTGCTTTCCATTTATTTTCAATGTGGCCATTTATTTTGTTGTGGGGAGGCTCGTCATCAGCATATGTTAATGAAATGTACACATTCCAGGTCCGCTGTCATTTATAATGGAGGAAATATGGCACAGCCTATCAGCACCTGTCTCAGAGATGTCAAGAACGCATCCAGCAAAGTGGCGTCATTTGTACCCCCAACGCCGAGGTTCATTCACTGCACAGAAAGAGTGATTTCTTTTTATGATGAGTTTTCAGTAGATGTATGGTGTCTCATTTATCAATCTGTCAAGGTTGTGTTAGCACATGTGTGAACATTGAAACACAAAATAAAAGGTATTTCACTAATAAACTACAGACATGCAGTAAAACATTGAACAGGTTTTCATGTCTTTGGAGTTATTACTTTGTTTGGTGGGATCGTACATGTGCTAAATGTGTGTTATAGTTTTACATCAGTTTGTGAAGAAAAGTTGAAAATGACAGAAAGTAGCAGAGTTCAAAAAGGAATCTCTCTATTTCAACCAAAATATAGAAAAAAATGTTTACGCACAAGACAACAACACATTTTCTGATGGTTTAACAAAATAAAGGTGTCATTTTGTATTTTTACTTGTCAAATAACAAATTGTGTAATCGCATTTGGCCCATATAGTCTGGTTGCTATATTTAACAGCTATGGAACTGCCCCTGCATATTATCTTACATCTGCTGCTCACGGAACCTGGAAATGAAATTATAGATTTCACACACACACATACACACACACAAAATCTATCTAATCTATAATTATCTTAACTACATTGTAGTGATAGTGTCATATGCACTTTAACTAATCAAGTTACAACTTCAACATTTTAAAAACAACCCCAACTGATAAATATTGGCATACTTTGTAATAGTTGTCTAGAGTCTGTTGTGTTAAAAAAGGAACTGAGTCGAAAGGCAAAGCTCTCGATTTACTGGTCAGTCTATGTTCCTACCCTCACCGATGGTCATGAGCTTTCGGTAATGACCGAAAGGACAAGATCGTGGATACAAGTGGTCGAAAGGAGTATCCTCCACAGGGTGACTGGGCGCTCCCTTAGAGATAGGGTGGAGGAAGTGTCTGGGGTGTGGGAAGTCTGTGAGTCCTTGCTTATACTGCTGCTCCCGCGACCCGACCCTGGATAAGCGGAATAAAATGGATGGATGAGTTGTCTAGAGTCAATGAAGGGGAATCCATCTAACCCTAGTGTAACAAAAACAAGTTTCATTAGATCTATAGCACAAATCTGTATAACTTTTAATGACATATTATTTCTGAGATTTTCATTATCAGCTATATTTTTGTTATCTTCTAAAACCAAAATCTCTTGAATTCTCAGATGTATATTTATTTTATATGTTTATGCAGAAAAACACATCCTCAACACCACAGGGAAAACCTGACAGGAACTCTCTCCAGACTGTGAGCCTGGACACATACAAATTGCACAGTCATTTGTTGACTTGGGTCGTTTGAATGAAGTGCTGCTTAATATGTGAAAATGATCAGGCTGCGCTAACATGTAGTTGTCGTATTTGTTTTTGTTGATTACAGGTACCCTTTTGTTTGGTCTTATCATGACTCTCCACATTATTGGCAAGTATGTGCACAAAATAATAATTATGAGTTTTTCTTTTGTTACTGTTTTGGTGTCTCATCTCAACAGAACAAAGATTACAATGGCAACCAGCATTATCCATCCCCTGGGTTAGGAGTGTGACTAAAATTTTACTTTCCTCAAAGCAAAATCCCAAATACTCCAATGAAAGGGATGAATTGATTAGCCTTTAGCGTCCTATACAACTGTCGGCGGAGCTCTCCAAATCGTGATTTTCAAGCACAACACCCACCCTCGCACCCTCTAGCCTTTGAATAGAACAATTACACTGACTCATTCATCTTTCTGCTGATCTGCCATGTGTTTTGACTCACAATCTGACCCGTGTGAATCAACTGACTCCAACCAAACTGCCCTACTCTGAATGTCTTTCTATTTTCTACAATAAATGTTACGCATTGTTCTTTAACTTCGACAACGGCACCCAAAAGAGAAAATCTATTTTTATTGTCCTTACAAGTACAATTCATTATCGAAGCAGCAATGAGTGACCACCACAAAAGAGTTTACTGCTTTTAGCCGTTAGATTTTTACTGTTTTGTGAGAACCAATTTCGAGGGATAATTAATCTTTGTGTGAATGTTGTACTGATTTGTAAAGGGATAGCACTCTTTAAAATGAGACATTGATTGGGGATGGTGAATGCTAAAGGGAAAAAGATTAGTTTTATGGACACAATCATTTAGCAGTGGAAAAAAAAAACAACAACAAAAAACACTATTATAGCATCATATCGATGTTGGACTGTCAGTAAAATGGAAATCCATACTACGATACTAAAACTTGTATTGAAACTAGATACTCATTTGAATATGAATCAATACTAAATTGAACATAGCCAGAATTGTTTTTTAGAATGTATAAGAACTAAAAGACAATATGTCAATAAAAACTGCTACTACTTTGTGTTGGAAATTTTATTCTATTGTTTAAAAATGCCTGTGTTTGTGGTATGCTGCCAAAATGTGGTATTCCCAGCAGCCTCCAGTCCAAGTGCTGGCCAGGCCCAACCTTAGCTTCCAAGATCTGGTGAGTGTACTAGTTATGACATACTTGAATTTTGTTATTTTTACTACTGAATCTTTGGAAAATATCTATAAAAATATTTTGGTACCAACACTTACATTAACAATACAAACTTTTTCCTGCCACTTTTCCTACCCCCAATTAGTTTGTACCCCACAGTTCTTGTACAGGCCATGACATTTTTTTCAATCTCTAGACATATCACAGTAAAAAAAATATATATCAGTATATTTCTGAAGCTTTGGTTACAATGGAGAAGCATGTGGTGAAAGTGGTGTCTCTAGGGCTACCTCCTCCTGCAGAACACATAAAGACATACTGTAGTGTATAGATCCAGTCTTTTGAGAGTTTTGTCAGGGCAGCTCAAGGCTGAATGCTTTCAGAGCTGAGTGCTGCATTACGATGCACAACACAAAAGGAAGATTAATGTCACTGTCCTGAGCTCTTAGACAAACACTGCACATTCACTCATCCTTCGCTGTTCATTTAGACTTGCTGCAATGAGACACTAGTGCAGCCCAGGTACACCTCACGTTGAATCCAGTCCTGTCTCTGCTCTGGAGTTGTGTTTTGTTTCATTCACACATGTTTAACACACAAACCCTGCATATTGTTTGTTTGTTCTTCTCTCAAACGGAAAACAATCTGTTCCAACTTGTGATGTCATGTGATAATACAGGAAGTGCTTCATTGTGTTTTTAAACACCATACACCTTCACTAAAATCATTTAGATCATTATAGCTATGGAATTGTCAATCTCTACAGAACAAAAGGTAAAAGGAGCTGTTAACATGAAAACTACCACTTCGTAACATCACAAGGTGGAACAGAGCATTTTGAGCTTTGGAGATGTAGACAGACTAATAATAAAGGGTTACTCAATTCATGTGTGAATGAAACAAAACACAACTCTGGGTTTGTTTTTGAGGAGGTAACAACATTATAACATGGCTTAAAGCTCACAAGAGTCTATTTTTCTTAATGTAGGACCTTTAACCGTTGTTTGGAGAAATTAATTAATTAATTAATTGAGTGTGCACCACAGCATTTCTGGTGGTGGATATCTCACCTGCTTGTCTCCATGCAGATGTTATTGTTATTGCCTTGAATTTTCCACAATATGTCATTAAATTAGTCTATTTTGTTGTTATTGCAAACAATTCCTTGAAAACCATGCATTCATATTGTGAGCTGGCTCGTCTCTCGCTCAGATCTGATCTGCAACTTGACCTGGTGATGTCACCTGCTGGCCTCCATGAGATAGACAAGTTTAATGCCATACTGTGGAACATTCTAGGCAAAGCAATAGCATCTTCATGAAAATTTCAAAACAAGCAGGTGGCAGAACGCTCATGAAGCCCTTATTCAGGTCTGCCTCTGGTTGGGTTTTCTTCTGATTTAGTTTAATACTTGTTTAGTTTACTTCTTGTTTTATTTAGTATTAGTATTTAGTATCACATGTATTCACACATTGTCATCATTGGCAACCTTGATTTACTCCAGATTACTCCAGATACCACATTTAGACTTAATGATGGTGCACCAAGGACCAGACATTTTTCAAGCTTCATGTATATAAGCACAGATTTAGGATATTTATTTTAAAGCACTTCACGGCACATATAATAATTACATAATATGACAAATGTATGTTGCATTATAACATTTAAATGTGCAAGTAAAATGGAGCACAGCAAATGGATTCTGAAACCATTCCTTTTGGCCATAGAAATCTGGTGGCTCATGGTTCAGACAATCAGACCTAATTTAGCCTAGGTTTAGTCCTCGCTTCTACTTGGCATTTTGTCTGTTATGAAATAGTAGAGAGGGACTAATTAAGAGTATCCATCACAGTGAATGAATGGTGTTGGCACATTGTAGCGTAGTCATGGAGATCAGAAGCTCAAAGTTGTGTGAGAGACAAATGACCAAACAGCCAGGCAGTGAGAGCGCGCCAGTGTGTGATGAGGAACACTATTCATCTCCCCACTTCCAGCAGGTACAGAACTATGGCAGCCTTACAAGGTCAATATTTTACTTTGGCTGGTGTGTGCTAATTAAATTACAGGCAAAGTGGCCCTGAAGAGCCTGCAGAGATACAGCCCCCAACACACACACCCCACAGTGCTGCAAACCAGGCAATTTGTATCTAAAGCACAAACACTGGCATTAAAACACTGATTTTCAGAGTTAACAACCACGTTTTCAAGGGAGTAAGAAAGAAGAGGGATATAGGGAGAATGTGGATGAAGATTTTGGCAACCTGTATAAGTAACTACAGACTATTATTTTACCTCCATAATAATAATAATAATAATAATAATACATCAGACTTAAATACCGCTTTTTGGACACTCAAAGATGCTTTACAAGCAATAAGAAAACAGTAGAAGACGGACAAGTGAGTTTTTAGTAGTGATTTGAAGTGCTGCCATGAGTCCAAGTTCCTGATGGGTTGTGGTAGTGAGTCCCACAACAAGGAGGTTGGTGTTGGCTGATCTGAGCTGGCGGGTGGGACAGTGCTGATAGGGATGGGCCAGGTTATGGAGGGGCTTGTAAGTGATGAGGAGGACCTTGTTATGGATGCGGTATTGTATGAGAAGCCAACAGAATTGTTTGAGGACAGGGATGATGTGGTCTGTGGAGCAGGTGTAGGTGAGGAGGCGGGCAGCATAGTTCTAGATCTACTGCAGTTTTTGGAGGTGGGTAAAGGGTAGGCCATACAGAAGACTATTGCAGTAGTTGACTCTGGAGGTGATGAATGTGTGAATGAGGAAACTTATCTGGAGCAACAGGTCATTCATCTCTTCAGCCAGGATCTTGGACATCAGTATTGGTTGGGCTAGAGTGAGATGGGAAACAAAAAAATATTAGTTGATGAACAATTGAAATAATTCATACCTGATACTTAGCAGTGGACAATAATCACATCTCCCACAGAATCCCCCATGTTCAGCACCTTTACCTCTAATGTGGGTTTTAATAAAATACCATTATGTGTTTGTTTATTTATTTATCAATAGGCATTAAGGACATTGTGGTAAGATTGGATCAACAAAACACTGTCTGGTATCATCCATGGACCATGCATCTGGTTTTCATATGTTAATAAAAACCATATGCATGGATAATGCATCTGGTTTTTATTAACATATGATTTTGCTATCTAGGATTTATTTTTTTTAATAGCCAACTATTATATTAGGCTATACGTTATATAACATAACATGTCAGCAATACTTAAGAGTATTATCATGAAAACAATATTCTGCATTCATATTTTTGTGTAGGACCGCTATTTTGAGACAAAGTCCTGGATCTTGTCCTGGATACATGTGTTGGAATAAAAGCTGCGCGCTATTGGCTGAAAGAACGCGGAAGTGCAGCGCTCTGTTGTTGTCACCTGACATGACGCAGACGACGCTTCTTCCCGAAAGTGCACAGCAACAGCGGAAAACTCAACATGGCTCCTAAACTTCACTTCCCCAGCGCAGCACTAAGTCTTTGGCTCTTCCTCGTGTGCCTTATCCCCGCTGTGGAGGCTTACGACGCGGGAGACGCCATCGCTCTCCTGCTCGGCTCTGTGCTGACCGGGGTGGGCTTGTGCGCCTGTCTGGGCTGGTATGCGCGGAAGAGGAACGAGCAGCTGTGATGAAGACTTTCGGATTGCAGCCATCTGTTACCTGCACATCTCACCGAGAGCTCTTTATAAGACACGGGCTCAAATGTGTGTCAGGCAGACGCTGATATCAACTGTGCCTTAGGACGCAGCGGGCGTAAAAACGATCACGTGGACACACTATCTGGAAATCCAGGAAGTGCGAAATTGAGAACTGACGGAGCACTGCTGAGATGACTGACCAAATCCTGTCTAATTCTGCTTACTAACTGCTTTATGTATTCTATGCATTTTTGTGAAGGCATTTCTTAAGAATATGCATTTCTTAAGCCTCCTATAAAACTATGCATTAGCCAAAGTGCGTCAATAAAATACGTTTCATAACAATATTTTGTTACTGGCAGTTCACGTGTTACTTTTGGTCTGAGTTTTAGCTTGAACAGTTGACATGACTGAATGAAGGAATGAAAAGGATGTCGCCCATTTGCAAATATATAGGCTGCTACTGAAGTGACAGCTGATGCCTTCATAATTGATTGTGGCCTACTTACTACAACAGCTGGGATAGATTTGATTTAGGCTACAGTAAGCCCATTAATACAATATGGAAATGTAGGATACTTTTGATACAGTAGCCTACCCACATAATATAGGCTGTATTGTTTTTGTTCATATTCTGGTGTTCTGCAAGACAGGCATCTTCAACATGTGATAATCATGGTGTAGCAGTTTATGTGTAATATGTTCTGATTGAATATATAACATGCTATACTCTATACCACCAACCACAGCATGCTTTCCCACTCATAAAATATACAAACTGAGAAAATGATAGCATAACATCCCACATATATATCTTCTCATTACTATTTCATATGTGTTTCAGGTACAGACATTCCCCTCACTGCTGCAGTTTATGTCAACTGGATGTATACAAGTTTTGGTTGATTGAATCGTTGACTTGTTACACATCCCTATTGTACGTGTTTGAGGAACCCACCTCTATGAATTTGTCATAGGCACACGATACACCAAGGCTGAGGGAAAGTGCTAATCAATTATGCATATTACAGGGAAGCTAAGTTGAACCAACCTGTCTGTGTACCCAAGCTTGTTCACAGTGAAACATGTATGAGGACAATGGAATGTGTGTTTACCTTTGAAATTGCAGTGACCATATATAGAGATAGATACAGCCTATGGGTATTTGCCTATTTATATGGAGGGACATGAAATAATGAAGTATGAATGAAGTAATAGTAATAGCCGATTATTATTGTTATTATTATTATTATTTATTATTATTATTATTATTATTTTCTCATTTAGTAGAGCGCTTGTCCACTGATCTGATGGTTGACGGTTCAAATCCCACGCTCAACCTAAACATCATTGGTTGAGTGGTCAGATCCGCTGACTCACAAGTTGGCAGTGTGATTCCAGCTCCCACAGATGAATGCTGTCATTGTGTTCTTGGGCAAGACACTTAACCCACCTTGTCCCCAGTGTCTGCATACACTGGTGTATGAATGTGTATGTGAATGGGTGAATGGGTGAATGGGTGAGTGGTCCCTTGATGTAAAGCGCTCTGAGTGCCTTGAAGGTGGAAAAGTGCTATATAAAAATGTGACCATTTGAACAGTTTAAAGTCCATTCTAAAATGGATAATACATCTTAAGTAAAAAAATAAAGTTGAGTTAGCCTGTGTGGGCCTATTTGTTCACGTTCACGTTTTACATAAGCTGTTGCTGCATTGTTTTGATGCTCGCTTTAGTCTGTTGACAATAAAAGCATGTCTGTCGCACAATGATGAAACTACATGAAACGTAAGCGCCCATTCCTGTCGCCTATCTGCAGCTGACAGGAGGAGACTACCGCGGTGATGTGGAAGAACCGGGGCAGAGCTGTGACTCGGCCCAAAGAGCAGATGTTACCGAGAGAGAGGAGAGAGAGGTGCCGCTGCTGCCACTGCTGCTGCTGCAACAAGACACAAGACGCGTCTTGGATCACAAATAGGGATGCAGAACGCATGCGCACTGAGCTCCGTTTACTGTAGGATATTCACTGTGGAGGAAAAAAACGGAGGCAGGCAGGGAAGACAGGCAACAAATCGGGCTTTTCAGAAAAACATAAAATGCCGACTGGTGCAATGTAAATAATCTACCAGAGACAAAGGACCCGGGATTATCAACAGGTAGGGATTTTTGACTGATTTGGGCTTCGAGATGAACGTCTTGGTTTGAGCCTTTTCCTTTTTTCTTTTTTGGCCTTGTCTTGTCTGTCTGGGCGATTCACATAGAGCGAAGACTTGGGAATGACTTTAGTCTAATGGACGCACGGATACGTTACAATCTTACGAGGCTTTTGGATACAACGACGGCACCGTTTGTTTTTAAGGGGACGTGTCGGATTTAAACGAGCGTAAACGACACGACTGGCACTCGGAGGATGCATAATCTATTAACACGTAAGTAGATATTAGACAGTATTCATCACATAGCACCGACAATAATGCAGTAGACTTGTGATGCTTGTCTCGATGGCAAAGAAATCCGCGCATAAACAACCAAACGCTTTGGATATGCGGTTTTCACAGTGAGCGCCTGTCCGTCTATTTCCCTCAACTCTTTGTAATCAGAAATGCGGTGTAAAATGGAGGTATAAGAAGGGTCGCTAAACGCCCTAATGAGATCGACGTCTAATAATCCATTTAACCTTTAATCAGTCAAAAACACCAGCGCGTTATTACGCATTCGGGCGCTTCGGAGATTTTTTTTTTTCATATCGCATAAAAGACGAGAGGGGGCGAGTTATTCGAGACATCCACCGCTTTAGAGCTGCCTCCTCTTCTGTGTTCTGCAGGGTGTGATCCAGAACCATTGCCTGGACCGCATTTGAAAATCTCCAGATATCAAAAAGGATGAACGGAAAAAAGAAAGAAAAAAACAAGCCTATTTCTTTTACACTTGGGCATCAGATGGGCGCCGTTTGTGTGTGCCTTTTTTCTTTCATGTTGCTTTGTTCTGGAAATTCCGGAGCCCTCGTGAAAGAAAATATTAATTTTCACATAACATAAATATCGTGAAATCACAGTTCATCAATACCCCTATAATTTGAATGTATAATTACTTAAATGAGTAGATGGGGTTAGGATTTGAAATATGAATTATAACAGACAGACTGACAAAATGGGTTATTTATCAGTTATATAATTTGAAAGATATACAGTTATGTTATGGCACTGAATGTTGATTGGTGGGTGATATTTTTCAGGGATGTTTTTCAAGGTGTGATGAGACAAAGGAACAAAGGATGCCTTAGAGCTGAGGTTGCCTATATGCCTGGAAACCTCTTCAAAGCACACCGCCAAATGGATGTAACGCCTCCCCTCGCTGCCTCTAGATCATGATACTCAGCTGAAGCTATCCCCGCTATCTATATGATCCCTCCTCCATCTATGGCGAACTATAGCCATGCAGGGGACCACACCATCTTGCAGAATGTCTCTCCTCTTGCCACGTTCCTTAAACTGACCTCTCTGGGTTTCATCATTGGCGTTGGTGTAGTCGGCAACCTCCTGATCTCCATCCTGCTGGTCAAAGACAAGAGCTTGCACCGAGCGCCATACTATTTCCTGCTGGACCTGTGTGCATCGGACATCCTGCGCTCAGCGATCTGCTTCCCCTTTGTTTTCACCTCCGTCAAGAATGGATCGGCCTGGACGTACGGCACGCTGACCTGCAAAGTCATCGCCTTCCTGGGGGTGCTGTCCTGTTTCCACACGGCGTTCATGTTGTTTTGTGTGAGCGTCACGCGGTACCTGGCCATCGCGCACCACCGCTTCTACACCAAGCGGCTGACCTTCTGGACGTGCTTGGCAGTCATCTGCATGGTGTGGACGTTGTCGGTGGCAATGGCGTTCCCCCCGGTGCTGGACGTAGGGACGTACTCGTTTATTCGAGAGGAGGACCAGTGCACGTTCCAGCACCGCTCCTTCAGGGCCAACGACTCGCTGGGCTTTATGCTGCTGCTGGCTCTCATCCTCCTGGCCACACAGCTGGTTTACCTCAAGCTCATTTTCTTTGTTCATGACCGTCGGAAAATGAAACCGGTCCAGTTTGTGCCTGCCGTCAGCCAGAACTGGACCTTCCACGGGCCGGGAGCTAGCGGGCAGGCCGCGGCTAACTGGTTAGCGGGGTTTGGCCGTGGGCCCACCCCGCCCACTCTGCTGGGCATCCGGCAGAACAGCAACGCAGCAGGACGGCGCCGCCTGCTGGTGCTGGACGAGTTCAAAACGGAGAAGAGGATTAGTAGGATGTTCTACATCATGACCTTTTTCTTCCTGGCTCTGTGGGGGCCCTATCTGGTGGCCTGTTACTGGAGGGTGTTTGCCAGGGGCCCGGTGGTCCCTGGGGGCTACCTGACCGCAGCCGTGTGGATGAGCTTCGCCCAGGCCGGGGTCAATCCCTTCATCTGCATCTTCTCCAACAGGGAGCTGCGGCGCTGCTTCAGCACCACTCTCCTCTACTGCAGAAAATCCAGGTTACCAAGGGAACCTTACTGCGTTATATGAAGGCTCTCTGGGTCTCTGTGTTCCCAGATTGATCTGTACAGCGCTCTTTTCTCTTCATCCTCCGTCTCTCCTGCTCTGACCTGGGCTTGGAGGTAGAAGCTGGACTGTTGGGCCCTGCCTAAGTGATTGAATATAATGGTATCCAACATGGAGGCTGAGGGGAATAGAATTAGATACAGGAGGTGAGGAGCTTCTCCTGTTTTTGTTCCAGACTTTGTGGAAAGGCCATGCAAATGCAGAGATTAAAAAATAAAAAAATAAAAAAAATTGACAAGCAATGATAACCTCTTGCTTTGGATATTTTGAAGATGCTACATTTGTGAGGTGTGACATAACTAAAATAAGAAAAGAAAAAATACAGAAACAAAGAAACGATACCTCTCAAGGAATCACTGGAAATGTTTTGCATTTTAAGAGTTGCACTAAAAGAAGATGTAAAGATGCTTTTTTGGTCTACAGTTGGCAATTGAATTGCAAGGACAACCTTTTCTCTTTTTTCCAAACTAACATTGAATGCTTTAATTTGCAACAGACTACACAATCGCTGTAAGTAAAGCAAAACATGGTGACTGTTGGAATACACCATCTCGGGAGGATAAAATGGTTTTAATGTAAGTGATATCTTTTTCATTTCCTGGGAGGGGGCTCACCGATGGGGGATTTACAATGTGTACTTTTTGAAGTTGCAACTTAAGAACTAGAGATGATTTCTTGTAGTTTTTCGATTCATACGTCCTCAGTGTCTGGCATCGTTATTTTTACTATCATCCTTTATTATAAAAAAGAGGAAAAAAGTGGAAGTGATGTTTGGATTCTTTTGAAGTTGCTTTTGAAGATCAACCTTGTGCTTAAAAAAGACATTGAAGAAGTAGTTAAATGTTTGGTCATCTCCATGTACCCACACATATTGTCACAGTACTGCTGATGCCACTCCGGGTGTTCTTGCCTTAACGGTTCTGATACTGTCATATTTGTTATTTATTCATGTTTTTTCTTTAGATTCAAGGAGATTTCTGTTTACACCAACCATCAATTTGACGTGCATGTTGATTTGACAAGCTGGTCCACTCCCATGAGCACTAAACAGCCCATATTAATTCTGCATTGGTTTTGCTACACCCCACTATTTGCTCACAGCACTGGGAGACATGTATGAATGGGTGTCACTGCAAGTATTACTTTTGATGTATGGGTGCATTTGGAGCATTCAACTTCACGTCAAGACCAGAGCCTTAGTACAAAAAACTTGCACAATTTGTAAAAAATGTAAAAGTAAAAAAAAAGACACTTAAGGCACACTGTCTTGTTATACTTTCCCTAACATTTGCTCTGATTGTTTTCAAAGACTTACTTTTTTCTCTCTTGTGGCCATTTTAATATTTATTATCTATTCTTTTTGTATATTATAGATAGATCGTGTGTAAGTATGTATGTGTCTTTCATTTTTGAAGTCCCGAATGTGAGTAACAGTTTCAGTTAGGACTGCATTTGCTGAAAGTTAACTGTGTAATCTGTTGCTTTTTGAAAATAAAAAAGTTTCAATTTTGCAAAAAAAAAATAAAAAATTTGTCTCTTCAGTGGGAGATGATGTGACCGCGACCTGTCAAACCTGACCAATCATTGCTTTAAAACTTCACTCTAAAAAGTCCAATTCAAAACATTAATGAATTCTTTTTGACAGGAGCCATTTGTGCCAAGCTGCTTTTTGGGTGTCAAATTATGAAGTATGTTTGAAAGATCTGTTTTGTGTCATCGTGTCGCTGTATCCCTAGGTCTCCTTTATTAATTCATGCAAAATGAAAAACGTTTAATTTGCCCAAAGTGACACACAATACACTAGATTCAATCCACACAAAGCAATAAGTGATTTGATTATGGCTTATAATGAAAACAGCATTTTTCTCAGTATCGGCATGGATTCGAGGGGGGGACATAATTTCTATTCTATTAATTTATTTATTTGCAGAATCCAAAATCACAACAGCTGTCACCTCTCAGGGCGGATTTAACCAAAAGAAAGTCAAAATCAAACAGTTACACAGCCACTGGTCAATAAAAGACAGATTATATTACACAAAATTAATTCTTGTGAGCATTAAGCCATGTTAGAATGTTGTTACCGCCTCAAAAACATACTTGGAGTTGTGTTTTGTTTCATTCATTTGTTCCACCTTGTGAGTCATATAGCCAGGGCGGATTTAACCAAAAGAAAGTCAAAATCAAACAGTTACACAGCCACTGGTCAATAAAAGACAGATTATATTACACAAAATTAATTCTTGTGAGCATTAAGCCATGTTAGAATGTTGTTACCGCCTCAAAAACATACTTGGAGTTGTGTTTTGTTTCATTCATTTGTTCCACCTTGTGATGTCATATAGCAGTAGTTTTCAAGTTAACAGCTACCTTTTACCATTAATTCAGTAGAGATTGGCAATTCCAGGGTTGAAATCACCTTAATGATTCTAGTGAAGGTAAGTTTAAAAACATGGTGGAGCGCTTCCTGTATTACCACATGACATCACAAGGTGGAACAGAGCGTTTTACGTCTGAGAAAAGAACTCAGCCTAAATATGCTGGGTTTGTGTGTTAAACATGTGTGAATGAAACAAAACACAACTTCAGGTATGTCTGTGATGAGGAAACATTATAACATGGATAAAAAATAGTGCAATATGGGCCCTTTAACCAACATTTATGGGAATTATTAGACTTTTTTAGACAGCAAGTAGAGGTAGGCAATATGCAAAACATTTATATCACCATTTTCGTGGAGCTAGATCACAATTTCTATTTGATTTTCAGAGGTAAAAAATAAGTCATCTGCTTCTTCTTTAAGTTCGCACTTCACTGCGATTGGTTAAATCCAACTGTCACTCACTCACAAAAGTGGCGGTGTTTGAGCATAGAACTGCACTCAACAGAAAATTTCTGTTCACATTATGATGACATGACAATATGACCAAAATAGCATTGTCACAGGGTTCAAATTTGAAGTATAGACTATGGCATATCTGCAGTTTTTATATTCTATTAAAGGGCCCATATTACACTATTTTCTGATCTATGTTATAATGCTGTTTTCTCATCACAAACAGACCTGAAGTTGTGTTTTGTTTCATTCACATATATTTAACACATAAACCTTGCATAATTAGGGTGAGTTCTTCTCTCAAACAGAAAACACTCTGTTCCACCTTGTGATATCATGTGGTAATACAGGAAGTACTCCACTGTGTTTTTAAACTCCATACACCTTCACTAGAATCATTTGGATAATTTCAGCCCTGGAATTTAAAATCTCTACAGAACAAAAAGTAAAAAGCTGTTAACTTGAACAGGTGGAACAGAGCATTTTGAGCTTTGAAGATGTAGACAGACTAATAATAAAGGATTACTCAAACGTGTGTGAGTGAAACAACACAAAACATGGCTTAAAGCTGGCACGAGTCAATTTTGTGTAATATAGGACCTTTAAATGTTAAACTGAATAACATTTTGAACTTTTTTCATGCACGCCTTAGAAACAATTAAACACAATGTATTTTTTCCGACACATCCGGTGGCGCTGTCTGTTCAGTTCTTGTGCAGTTTCCATTGTGTCTTTGAGGGCTGCTCTGGCTGCACACTTGATATGTGCAGCTACACTGTGGAGTCATTGCACATCACTCGGGTTTAATGAATACCTTTCTGTGTGTGCCCCGCAGACAGAAGTGACATAGGTTTGTCCTGCTCTCTCATTTTAAAGTCACAATACGCTCAGAATACCAAGTGAAATGTCCAAATGATGTGGTGACGAAAATCAAGAATGAATCTCACAGCTTTGAGAACAGGGATAATAGAGAGACCAGCACACTGACACTTTGTGTGTCATACATAAACACATCATTTTCAAAGGTTCAATCAAATATAAAATGCCATAAAGATAAGTTAAAGCTGCGCTGAGTAACTTTTCCACCATCTGCTTGTCCCTGTTGGAGCCTGAAATGTTCAACAGTGTGACATTTAACTTTCTATCTTGCACTATTCAAGTACAGGTATTTTTATAGCTCAGAAATCCCTTGGAAAACATTCATTCTTACTGTGACCAGGCTCTCTTTTCCACAGATCAGATCAGACCTAACTTGTAACTTGGCCTGGTAGCTTTACCTGCTTTTCTTCATGGAGATAGATCAGTGAAACATTCCACGCAAAGCAACAGTTCAAAGCAACAAGCTCCATTTCCGTGGAGACAAGCAGGTGGGGGGCCCTGCATCAGAGAAGTTACGTAGTGTGCCTTTAACTAAGAATCTTTGGTCAGATTGTTTGAATTGTTCAACATCAAGATAATAGACTTTTTTTTTATATTGCACTTTACATTGGAAAAACAAATCTCAAAGTGCAAAGTAACAGCACAGCAACAATACACAACAATACACATAGTAATAAAAAAAGATATAAAAATGAGCTACAATTGAAATTACAATGTGCTTTTTGAAATAAGAATGTTTTAAGTTGGCTCATTAGACCTTATCATTACCACAAATATATTGTATTCTCTCTCTTTCTATCAATTTGTCTCACTCTCTCTCCTTATCTCTTTCTCTCTCTTTCATTTTCTCTCTCTTCCCCTCTCTCTATCTCAATCTCTCTCACTCTCTCCATCACTCTTGCTCTCTCTCCTTCTTCCTCTGTTTTTTTCCTGTTTTTTATGACAAAAAAATGCTGAGGTAAATTGATGACTCAATGCACTCAAAGAGATGAAGCATTGTGAACATTTGTGCCATTAGATTTTAATGGTATTCCATATACCTAACTAAAATAGGTTGATTATCTTATGTTGTTTGTGCATGTATAGATTCAAGTTCATATATAATGGGAAAACAGGTCCAATGTAAGAAACATTTTACCTACAGTGTCTTGATTTTAACATCTTTGCTTTAATACTGACATGTACAAAACCTCCAATTTTGTTTTCAGTTTTGGACTCTTGTTTATGCTTCAGACTATTGAGATGTAACAAATGGAATGGTGCTTTTAACTGTCCTTGGCAAAACTGATGTTGCTGTAATGACCATAATACAGGTTCTGACAACGCCTGGTGAATGTAATGGCATCCAGTGTGCTTTTGATGAGTGCTATCTAAAACACTCCATTTTAGACAATTACACTGGGATTTTGGGCATTGATCATTTTAAATTTGGAGCACGGGAGAGGCTCCTTTTATGGTGCGCAGCAAATTGTTTTACTCATGCAGGAGCGGATTCTACAGTTTCTTTGTAAAATCATACACAACACAAACCAATTTCCCAGTGCAAGTTTGGACAAAAACATATGTAATTACTATTTTTTGTTGTTAATTTTTTAATAATACGGTATACATAATTCGTGTTTTTGACTATTGCATTCTTTTATTCAAGTGTTCTGTTAAAGGTCTTATATTACACAAAATGGACTCTTGTGACCTTTAAGCCATGTTATAATGTTGTTACCTCCTCAAAAACATACCTGGAGTTGTGTTTTGTTTCATTCACACATGTTTGAGTAACCCTTTATTATTAGTCTGTCTACATCTCCAAAGCTAAAATGCTCACATGTTTGAGTAACCCTTTATTATTAGTCTGTCTACATCTCCAAAGCTTAAAATGCTCTGTTCCACCTTGTGATGTCATAAAGTGGTAGTTTTCAAGTTAACAGCTACCTTTTGTCTTTTGTTCAGTAGAGATTGGCAATTCCAGGGCTGAAATTATCCAAATAATTCAAGTGAAGGTGTATGTAGTTTAAAAGCACGGTGGAGCACTTCCTGTATTATCACATGACATCACAAGGTTGAACAGAGTGTTTTCTGTTTGAGTGAAGAACACAGCCTAAATATGCAGGGTTTATGTGTGAAATATGTGTGAATGAAACAAAACACAGCTCTAGGTCTGTTTGTGATGAGGAAACAACACATATATATGTAACATAGAGTGAAAATAGAATAATATGGGCCCTTTAAAGGTGCACTGTGTGACTTTTCTGCTTGTCTCCATGGAGATGTTACTGCTTCATCTAGAATGTTCCACAATTTGACATTTTACTTGTCTATTTTGAATCCATTCACTTACAGTTATTTTGAATTGCCCCAAAAAACACCTTGCAAATCATGTATTCTGACTGTGAGCAAGGTCGCCTCCCCACTGATCTGACCTGTAACTTGACCTGATCACGTACCCTGCTTGTCTCAATGGGAACAAATTAGTTTAATGTAAATGTAATGTCATATTGTGGAACTTTGTAGATGAAGCAATTGCATCTCCATGGAGACAAAAGTTCCACAGTGCACCTTTACATACATATGACTGTAGTGGTCCCAGTGTGTGTAGAATGTGCAGACTGTGGTGTTATTTGGAGCGTGAGTGATTATCCCACTTCTGCTCACTTTGGCCTGGTTCAGCTCATGCAAATGGGGAGACTGTCACTTTTGAGCAGTGGCCTGTTTCTTCATCTGTTTATGTGTATTTAGCCCCCAACCCCTCACGTTTTCTCTCTTTTTTTCTCTTCTTTACTCATTATCTCTCTTTTTTCTTTCTTTTTCCCCCATCTACCTCATTTTCTCTCTTCTGCTCTTTCATTTTTCTTCTATTTTTGTGATTCTCTCTTTTTTCTTTCTTTTTCTTTCTATCTGCCTCATTTTCTCTCTCTTCTGTTCTCTCTTTTTTCTTTCTGTCCTTTGGATTTTCCTCCCTTTTCCCTCTGTCTCTCTCTCTCTAATGTCGTATCACTTTATTACTCAGTTTCTCTCTATATCATTCTTTCTATCTGCCTCATTTTCTCTCTCTTCTGTTCTTTCTTTTTTCTTTCTGTCCTTTGGATTTTCCTCCCTTTTCCCTCTGTCATTCTCTCTAATGTCGTATCACTTTATTACTCAGTTTCTCTCTATCGCTCTATATCATTCTTTCTATCACCCCTTATCTCTCTCTCGTATGTTTTCTTTTCTGCTCTCTTTTTTCTTCTGTTTTGTCATTCGCTCTCTATTTTCTTTATGTCTGCCTCACGTACTCTCTCTTCCGCTCTTTCTTTCTTCTTCTATTTTTGTCATTCTCTGTCTTTTTTCTATCTATCCTTTGTATTTTCCTCCCTTTTCCCTCCCTCATTCTCTCTAATGTTTTATGACTTTATGTCCCTCTACTTCTCTATCTGTCTTCAGTCATTCTTTTGACCACCCCTCAATCTCTCTCTCATTTTATTTTTCCTTTTTCTAGAGCTCTTTGCTCATTCTGTTGTTTTTCTCATTCTGTCTCTCTCTCCCGCTCCCTATCTTATCCCTGCAACCTTTTTATCTCTATATTTCTCTCTTTTCCTCTCCTTATCCCATCTCTCTCTCTTTCTCCTTTTACCTTTTCTTTCTCTCCCTCTCGTCTCTCTCTCAGTCCCCCCTTCCCTCTTTGTTTTGCTATATTTCTCTCTATTTTCTCCCTCTGATCCCATCTCTCTCTTGTTTTCAGTCTCTCTCTCTCTCTCTCTCTCTCTCTCTCCCGCTCCCTATCTTATCCCTGCCACCTTTTTATCTTTATAGTTCTCTCTTTTTCTCTCCTTATCCCATCTCTCTTTCTCCTTTTGCCCTTTCTTTCTCGCTCTCTCCCTCTCTCTCCTTTTCTCTCTCTCTTCCTCTCTCTCTCAGTCCCCCCTTTCCTCTTTGTTTTGCTATATTTCTCTCTTTTTTCTCCCTCTGATCCCATCTCTCTCTCATTTTCAGTCTCTCTCTCTGTCTCTGTCTGTCTCTCTCCGTTTGATCGAATGAAGGTGACATGCAAAGGGAAAAATTCTCTGTCAGAAAAGCCCAAACGCACACAGCCGTTGTCAGCTCTCAAAGTAATGGCAGCTCTGTGGTCTGCTGTCCCTCTCTGTTTACAGTAGAAACATTTTGCACTTTTAAGATCAGTGGCTGGGATTTTTGGCTTATTCTCAATGAGGTTTTCATGTGTCACTTACTGTCTTATGAAGATCCAATATTTCTGTGTTAAAACTACTGCCAGTGGGTTTCAAGGGAGAACGAATAAAACTAGTTTCATTTTGGTGGTAAACTGACTGAAAATCTCTCATGTTTTTCCCCATACAAATGTTTGAATTTTCAGCTCTGCCTTTTTATTTCAGCGTGCGTACGACAGCTTAGGCTAGTTAGTTTAGTTAGTTTATCGTTTTACTTCCTGGTTGGATACGGGCAACAGATGTGACACACGAGGAGGGAATTCCGTAACTGTTACCTAGCAACCGTAATGTAAAAAAAGAGCCAAAAGACTAATGATGATGATAGAAAAGTGATGAAAACCTGTCGTATGCACTTTCAGTCTAAAAATGTCAGATGTGAAATGGAAAGTTTGCTCCAAAGATATAAAATGGGTCACTTCATCTTCTGACAAAACACTTGATAAATCTGACGGCTTTTGTAAAGTGTTGTCATGGCTGAAGAGTAACCTCTCCCACTGGACATGATACCTGCCATGACATAAACAGGACGAATACACAAATGATGGTAATGTGTATATGTATATGTACTGCATACTCTCTCTCTCTCTTTTTCAGTTTTTTTTTTTTATGACAAAGAAGAATAATGTATACAGTCTTTCCTCCCTTCCCTCTCTCTCTCTCTCTCTTCCACTCTCTCTCTCATCCCCTCTCTCTACTTTTGTCTTTTTTTATGACAAAAAAGAATGATGTATACGGTCACTCTTTCTCTCTTTCTCTCTCTCTCTCTCTCTCTCTCTCTCTCTGTCTCTCCCACGCTCTCTCCCTTTCTCTCTTTCTCTCTGTCTCTCTCCCTCCTCTTGCTCCCACTCCCTCTCTCTCACTCTTTCTCTCCTCTATCCCTGTCTCCCCCCTCTCTGTTTTTCAGGGGTTTTTTTTATGACAAAGAAGAATGATGTATATTTATTTATTTATTTATTTTAGGGGAACCCTGTATGGTCTCTCTTTCTCTTTCTCCCTCTCTCCCATGCCCTCTCCCTTTCCCTCTCCCTCTCTCCCACTCCCTCTCTCTCACTCTCTCCTCTCCCTCTGTCCCCCCTTCCCCTCTCTGTATTTCTGTTTGGTTTTTTTTATGACAAAGAAGAATAATGTATACGCTCTCTCTTTCTCGCTCTCTCTCTCCCTCCTGATTAAAATAGGTTGATTACCTTATGTGATTTGTGCATCTACACATTCAAGTTCATATATAATGGAAAAACTGACAACTGTAAGAAACACTTTCACCTACAGTGTCTTGATTTAAACTTGAACTTTTTTCATTTTAATATCATCATGTACAAAACAGTTTTGGGTTCTTATTTATGTATGTTTCAGACTATTCCGATGTTACAAATGGAATGGAATGTGTAGCTTGTAGCTGAACAATAACCTCCCCCATTGTACACAACATTTTCAGCATCTGTCATGACACATGAACAGGACCACTGCAGACATGTGCCTTATTGATTAGAAAAAGACCATTACAAGTCTCTTCTGATCACACGAATCATGGTAATGTATTTGCTCTTTATGTTCAATATTACATGTTGTCATTTACGATAATGTAGAAAGCATCAATACTATACTACTACTATGACTAGACAAGGCAAGGCAAGTTTTTTTGTATTGCACATTTCATACACAAAGTAATTCAAAGTGATTTACAGTATAAGAGAGACATTAACATCACAATCCAAACAAATCAAAACATAAATAACCATCATAAAATGAACATTAAAAGGAAGAGTGACCATCATAAAATGAACATTAAAAGAGAAGAGTGCGATGGTTCATATGGCTCTAACATATCGGAGATGTACTTTGGTGCTAGGCCATGGAGAGACTTGTACACAAGAAGAGCTGCTTTAAAGTCTATTCTCTCAGCCACAAGAAGCCAGTCCAGAGACCTGAGCACAGGACTTATGTAGCGGCGTTCTGGATGTACTGCAGCTGTCTTACCGCTTGTTTGGAGAGGTCAGTGAGCAGGTCGTTACAGTAGTCTAACCTACTGGAGACAAATGCATGGATAAGTCTCTCTAAGTCTGGTTTTGACAGAATACTTTTGATTTTTGCAATGTTTTTAGATGGTACAAAGCTGCAGATGTTATTGATTTGATGCGTCTGTTAAAGTTCAAGTCTGAGTCCATTATTACCCCTAGATTTCTAGCCTGATTTGAAGGCTTTAGAGAGAGAGACGGGAGGTGACTGCTGACACATTCTCTTTGTTTCTGTGGCCAAAAACAATGACTTCAGTCTTGTCTGAGTTTAGCTGGAGAAAGTTGTTTTGCATCCACGCACTGATCTGTTGGATGCAGTGGCAGTGGCTATACTGAATCATAGGGTCTGTCACCTGCTTGTCTCCATGGAGATGCTGTTGCTTTACCTATAGAATGTTCCACAGATTGGCTTTAAATCTATGAGCCATGGGACAGCAAGTGGTGAGACAAGCAAGGAGGTGAGCTTGCTAAAAGTAAGAATACACGTTTTCGATAAAAAAAACAAAAAAAAAAAACAGAAATTAACATTTGTAATTGAATCAATGAAAGATACACACGTTTGATGCCATATACTGTGAAACATTCCAAGCGAAGCAATAGCATCTCCATGGAGACATGCAGCTGGCTCCAACGTCAACAATTTTAACACTTCTGTTTTCTATGCCAGTTACACCATCGAATAAATCCAAGGTTAATTAACGATCAATAAAAAACAGTTATTTTTGATGCACAATACACCTACTCATTGGAAACAAAAGTGCATTTGTGCTTCAATGTCATGGACCTGCTGTGGTAAT
>KN470356.1:48478-116939 GCA_000787095.1 Periophthalmodon schlosseri | reverse complement strand
TAATGTAAATTCGAAAGCCAATCACAAATTCCATGTTTAAAGCAGAGACTGTATATATAAATGGACATAGCTAACCTTCTAGCCGCGTTCCAAATAGGCTGGCTGACATTCGTGGTTGAAATTCCACATACGGAACTCGGCTCCAAATTCGCCCCTATAACTGCTAGCCAAATGCTATGAGTGACGTCACACTCTCTCAGTCCACTTCTTTATACACTCTATGGTTTAAAGCTAAAACACACCGTGATTTTTTTGGAATTTCAATTTTGGATGAATGTAAACCTTTTGTTGGTCATCTCTGAGTGAACAGCAGTGTTTACCTGATACCAGAATGTAATGAAATAACTTGAACTGTGAATTGTGATGATGTTTTCAATTTATAACACTTTTAAACCTAAAAAAAAAAAAAAATACTATCACAACAACAATGGCATCGGGGCTGGGTAAATAAACTGGGTTCAGAATTCTATGGTGGAGTTTACTGTTTAACTGTCAGATCGCAGATTTGTTGACCTGTTATATTGATTTATCTGGTTTATGGTTAATATCTTACTGGGCCTATCCACATGAAGCAAATAACTCCCACAAAGTTCAATGTCTTCTCTGTCAGTATAAATAAACAAAATGGAGTTACTTTTTTCCCCACAGAAGCTTTAGAAAACGGGGCCGTTATTCAACCCAAACGACGACCATGTCCGTAAATGCCAGAATGCTGCTATGGCTCTGTGATGTGTATTTTGAACAACTGTGTTTATTGTATTGCAAATTCTTGTTTCTTTTCAAGGGTATTGGATGTATATGAACTATTATTTTCTATTATTTTATTTTATTTTCACATGGCGGTATTATTACATATTATTTTTCTATGACGGTTGTAAACATGAATAGCAGTCACCAAATGTTAACTGTAACGGGGTTGTTTTCTTCTCCTGTTTTCCTAATTAAGATTACATATTGAAATGGTAGCTTTAAGCCATAAGATTTGATGGTAGAGTGTTTGTCCACTGATCTGAAGCCTAGCAGTTCAAATCCTGCTCTAAACATCATTGGCTGAATGGTCAGATGCATTTACCCACAGGTTAGCGGTGTGATTCCAGCTCCAACAAATGAATACTGGCTTTGTGTTCTTGGGCAAGACACTTAACCCACCTGCCCCCACTGTCTGCATACACTGGTGTATGTGTGATGTAAAGTATTTTGATTGCCTTGAAGATGGAAAAGCTGTATAAAAATGTGATCAGTTTGAATGTTTCTTCCAAAAACAGTGAACGTACACAGTGAAATCTGAAATTATATCAAATTCTGGAACATGACCACAGCCTATTGTTATATTAATTATATATGATGATATGATTAGGAAAAGAAAATGAACCAAGAAAACAACCCGAAACCTGAAAACCAAAAGCTTCCACTGGATATAAACCTGCATGTTCCACTGTTTCACTTATAGCTCTCTGTCTGTACTAATGCCTTAATGCAGAACATCCTGATATTGATATTAATATTAACAGGTTTAAGTGAAGCTGGAGCTGCTATGACTGACCATGTGCTTTGCTCCTTAACTCACCAGATCTCTG
The DNA here is from genome assembly GCA_000787095.1 of Periophthalmodon schlosseri. NCBI lineage: Eukaryota > Metazoa > Chordata > Actinopteri > Gobiiformes > Gobiidae > Periophthalmodon > Periophthalmodon schlosseri. Next base: position 115,362 of record KN470356.1, on the reverse strand, counting down.
AGTACTGTGATGATTGATAAAGGGGTAGTTTGAGGGGCTAGTCTGTCTGTATCTGTACTGGGTTTATATAATACCACAAGAATATTCTATGGATTTATTAAAGTTTGAAATGTTTCGTTTGTTGAGTAATGTGCACTTATCAACATACAAATGAATATACTTTACTGATCCTAACTGTGTATTAACCAGTGATAGATCATAACAAAGCAGTAGTACTTAAGTATAAATTTTATGTATCTGCACTTAAGTAGATTTTAAAGTGGATACTTTTTACTTTTACTTCACTACATAAGAGAGCAGGTATCTGGACTTTCTACTGAGCTGGACTGAAAAGTAAAAGTAAAGGCTGAGGGGTTTATTTTTAACACAATCAACAATATACAAATAAAAACAGCTAGGAAATAAAATAGTTTCTGTTGAACAAAATTGAACAAAATCACTACATTTGAAGCTTTTATTAGATTTCAAACTCTTTGACTTTTTACTCTTTAAGTACGTTTAAATACATATTTAAACAGGTACTTTAATGGTTTTACTTAAGTAGATTTTTTCATGTGATACATTTACTTTAGTATTTTTTTGCTCCAGTATCTGTACTTTTACTTAACTTTACGTAACAAAACTGAACACTTCCTCCACCACTGGTATTAACACCCACCAGATTGCAACAGCCTTCCAATAAGGGTCACTAAAAATCAATATTTATCTGTTAGTTTACTTTCAGAGAGGAAACACAGCAATGGAACTATGCCTGAAATGGTTTGTGACCCTGCATGTTGAAAACATTTGGGTTGTATCAAAAGCCATTAAAACATGGAAACGTACCAAAAAACGAATTAGCCGGAGGATGCGGTTCATATTTGAAAGCATATTAATCAATACACAAACACGTTTTGCAAATGTTAACCTTAAATCTACATGAATTCGTGACACAATGCTAACACTAACCATGTGCACAGTATACAGAATTGTTTTGGAGCTTGTTGTTGTGATATAGGCAGTTTCATTTGGCCTCTGCAGCGTTTTAAGAAAGATAGATGGAGGATTCTGCAGTGTAGGAGGTGTGTGTGTGTGTGTGCGTGTGTGAGGTGTGTGCGTGCGTGTATTGTTGCATTGTATTGTACAGTGGTTTTGTCCATAAAATACTCTACATTGTTTAAGCAGAGATAGTCCCAGGTGCTCCAGGGTGTTGTGTAAAGGCTGTAGTGTAATGTTATCAGCTGGACACAGATGTTGCTCCATTCTATAGTTTGAATATATAGATCAGGCTAAAAAATATGACCAGTACAATTCACGAGATGTATTATCCATTGCAGAAGCTACAAAACTTGTTGATGTATTAAAAATTTATTCATATAAGCCAAGTAATGTGCAGTCCACTTTTGGGACCCCATATAAATTGGTAGAGCCTTGTGCATACATAGACCAGGAAACGGTTCTTTGTGAAACAGGTTACGTGAATAATAAAGTATACAAGAATAAGGGAAAATCTTTGAAAGGGCAAGTTATAAATGGTTAGTTCTTTGTTTTTCTACAATAATTATATCTGCAACTATTGTGGTGCATTTCTGGACAACAACAGTACTGACCTTCAATATCATTTGGGTCATTACTTTTTGTTATGAAAATTGCTGGGTTTTGGATGAGATCACAGACGGGGGAAGATTAAATTAATATTGTTACAATGCTGATTTTTGTTGCAATATAGATCGTTCTAGAGTCCAGTCAGTAACAGAAATGATCAGGTTCAACATTGGTGAAATTTCCTTTTGGATATTTCAACAGGAAGCATGATATAATCAATAGGGAAAACTGTGTCTTTCCCCCATCTGGGAGTATGACATCATCACAGTCTAGAATCTGAAAACCACCAATAGTAGATTATGATGAGGATCAAACCCCTTCTTGTCCCCTTATCAAGGAGAACGATAACAACACCATTTTTGAATCTGAAAACCATGACAGCCATAACACAGGTGGTTCTAATGTTCTGCTTGATCTGCACAGGGTTACATAAGGCCCCCTTTATTTTGTTTTTTATTTATTTTATTTTGTATTTATGTATTTATTTATATTCATTTATATTTTTTTGAAAACATGTTGCTCTTCTCTGCTTAGACTTGCGTGAGTGATGGAGGAGAGTGCAGATCAGGGATAGTGGATGTACTGGGTTAAGTCCATGTTCACTGAAGTTAGTGTAATCCTCCAACCAGGATTACCCCTGTCGCTCAGGCTAGATTAGAGGCTCCCATGATACCAGGGAGACGTCCAGGCTCTAATGAGGAAGCAATGACCAGATCACAAACTAATAGCAGGAGGAAGGAGGTTGTAACTACATACTTTCACCATTAAAAAAAAAAATTCTGCACTTTTTTTTAACTTAATAATAGAATAAATGTAGAAATATGACTTTGATTGTATGTTTGTATGTATGTATCTTGTAACAGTAGTAGTAGTAACTGTAGTGTTAGAAAAAGCATTTGTACTTTCTTTATACATTTTTTTTCTCCTGTGATGGTAATAGGAGTAAACATTATTGACCAGAGAAATACAAATTCAGAGCATATACTGTATAAAGAAGTGGACTAAGGGAGTGTGACGTCACCCATAGTGTTTGAGCTTCATTTGGCTGAAGCCATTGAGCCGAGCAGTTACAGGGACGAATTTGGAGCCGTATTTGGAATTCCGACTGCGAGTATCATAGCAACCAAAGAGCCAATCCAGAGCGAGCCTGTCGAAGGTAACGTCCCTTCCCACCCGCACTTCTGGTTTAGCAGGGAACGGGTGCTTAGCAACGCTGTCAATCAAACCTGTTGCTAACGCTAGTGGGAGTGACCTTGGGGAAAGAAGGCACCTGATTTGTTATTAATTTTCATATTTTGATTTACAGACACAATAGCGAAAAAATAAATAAATAAATAAATACCAGGATCCTGTAGAGCAGGTTAATATGAACATTTTAAGACCAAAATGACGAGCCTCACTGCAGCAGTTACAGAGAGAGGGGCGACAATATTTCAGTGTAAAGTGAATTGGAGCAGAGTCGATGGAGTGACTTTTAGATTATATTTTTTCATGCGCTCTGATTTTGCATAATGTCCACTTGCAATACTATCAACTTTTCAATGTGTCTCCCACCTTTGACCTTTTAGGAATAATATAAATGAACAACTGAAATGGTCAGGTCATATTAACAAGATAGTGACCAAAATGGGGAGGGCTGTATCCGTCATTAAACTACAGCTACCTCAGTATAACAAGTCATACAGTCTTTAGTGTTAATTCACCTTGGCTATGGCTCTGTGGTGTGGTCATGTGCTCCAGAAAAAAAAAAAAAAAAAAAAGTAGTACAGAACCAAGCTGCACATCTGGTCCTGTGCTGTTTGCTACATACTGGCATTAACAGTATGCATTGAACTTTATCATGGCTACTGGTGGACCCGAGACTTTTGAAGAACTTGCTTGTCTTTTTTTTTATAACATTTGTAATAAAAAGAAGCCTAAAATGTTGTATTCTAAAATGATTTATGTCAGTAATAGACACGACTGCTCCACTAGGCAGCAAACAAAGAATAACATCGTTCCTGTGCCTAGATCTTGCACAATGCAGAGAACAGTGTTGTACAGTTATGCTACTTACTGGAATAGGCTGCCCTCTGCTATTAAAGCTAACAATATCAGATGTTTTAAAATTTGTCTTAAAAAAGAGCCAAGTAAGTAAAAGGGATCTCTATATACAAATAAACAAATAAACCTTTAGACAACCACCATTTCACTGCTTCTGTTATTTTTAATGTAGACAAAAGACTTTTTTACCCTCAAGTGGTATTTTATACTGCTATGTTTTTCTTAATTATAACTTGTTTATTTCTATATATGCAACGACTTCTTTCCCTTCTTAATTAGCTATGTTTTTTTTGTCTATCTGTGCTTTGACAACTTCTCCAACCACCCAATGTGCAATACTTATAGACACAGTGCAATAAGCTGAAATCTCACTTCTATGACACTGCGTCTTTGTTCAGCAGAAAGAAAGAGAAATATTTGGGTCACATCAAAATTGCATGAAGATTTTCAGTCATCCACGAGACTATAAAAAGCTGGAGATGAGTCTTGTCTTTGTACTCATGAGCTTCTTATGGGATCAAACCGACAGAAGCAGGAGCTTTAGCAAACATTTCCCAAACACTGTCAAATATTCACAAGACACTGTCTGACTTATGCTGGGGGCTTAGAGTAGTAAGAATCCCACTAAGGAAACTATAGACATGCTCTCATTGCACTTGTTACTTTGTCTGTAGAACGCAGTGGCAGAAGAAGTACTCAGTTTTGTTACTTAAGTAAAAGTACAGATACCGGAACAATAATTACTCAAGTAAAAGTAAAAGTATCACATGAAAAAGTATTTTTAAGTAAACATATTAAAGTACTTGTTTAAAAATCTACTTAAAGAGTAAAAAGTCAAAGTATTCTGCGTAGATTTTCAGATCTAATAAAGCTTCAGATGTAGTGATTTTGATAAAGATTGTGCTGTTTCAGTCCTGTTCAAAAATGTAGTGGAGTAGAAAGTACAGATACCTGCTCTCAAATGTAGTGAAGTAAAAGTCTCCACTGTAAAATGTACTTGTGCTTTACTACTTTTACTTTGTTACATTCCACCACTGCTAGAATGAAGAGTCAGGCACAACCATAAATACTGAAAACAGGATTTAAAAGGTAAACATTATGCCTAAATACTCTATATAAGATTGAGTGCTATCATATTTGCCATATGATCTCAAATCCTCAAATAATGATACAATGAAATGTTTTTGTTAAGGCACAGTATGTAACTTTTTTTTGGGTTGTTTTTATTGCACTGAAAAACGTACCGGATTCTTAAAGTGAACGGGGTTGCATCTCTAAAATCTTGATTGTTTCCGTGGAAATGTAGTTCCTTTAGGTATAATATTCCACAGTAAAACTTATTTATCTCCAAGGAAAAAGTTCTACAGTATGGTTTTAACTTTCTTTTTCCATGGAGTTGACTTTCCACCTCCAGAAAGTTCCATACTATCACTTTAAAAGAACAGTATTATTGAAGTATATTTTGTTTTAGCAAGATTTGTTTTGTGTTGGTTTTTTTTAGCAATTTTGTTATAAAAGCAGCTTGGCCTGTCATAATAACATATTTTGAAGTTTGATATATTGCTGAAGTAAATATAAATGATAAACGATAATATTCAAACTAATGTATGCCACTGACACAAAACCTGAGAGCAGGATTTAAAACCACAAAAACTATTCTAAATGTACAGATGTTAAAAAAAAATCATGAACTGCATTAAATAAATAGCAGAATGAAACACTTCAGTACTGAGTTTGCATCTGTAATGAGTCAATTTCTTATCATATTGCCAAAAAATAACCCAAAATTTCCCAGTAGTGCAAAGAAAATGTGCACACAATAAATACTGACCCCAAAAAATATAGTTCCATATTGTTCCATACTGAACGGTAAGTCGATACAGTAATTATAGTGACAGGCCTAAAAGGAGCAATTTCGATAGACAGAGTGATAATAATGGAGTATGGTATTAGAAAATGGATCTATTTATTCATTAGATCTCCAGTTCCACCAATACAATGAATAGCAAGTCTATATCAACACAGCATCATATTGTAAATGTACACGTATTATTGCATTCTCACAGTTTGTAAGCTCACTAAATATTTCATCACAGAGCAATTTCCTTCATAATTCTAAAAACATCTGACCATGTTCCTGTAGGACATTTTCGGTAGTGCATTTAGGGTTGTTTACACAGGCGATTTGTTCTCCCTTGTTTGCCATGTTTTGAGATGAGTCCAAGGGCTTTTGGAGAGAGAGGAGAGAGGCACGAGGAGGGGGCCAGCTAATCCACTGTTTTCTTGTCTTTCTGCTCAGTACACGTTCTCTCTCTCCATCTCTCCATCTCTTTCTCTTTTATTTTTGGAAACATCTCTACTCATGAGTGGGATGGTCACATAGAGCAGGAAGAACAAATGTGCAAGAACAGAGGTTCTATAAAAATAATAATGCCAACAATAAATGGATTATCTTGAACCAAAGAAGCTATAGTTTAGTATAAAGGGCTTTATTTGTGGCCATCTAGGTAATTAAGTAAAATAAGTTATAGTTAAGTTAATAAGTTCTGTAAAAGTCCAGATACCGAAGCAAAAAAACAAACCAAAAAAAAAAACCTCAAGCAACAGTAAAAGTAAAGTACCAGTTTAAAAATATGCTTAAAGAATAAAAAGTAAAAGTATTTTACAGATCAGCAGATTTTAAGATCTAATAAAGCTTCAAATGTACTGATTTTGATACAGATTTGTGAGATTTAGAAATAATTGAATTATATTTCCTAGCTGTTTTAATTTGGATATTTTTGGTTGCTCAAACGAATGTGTTAAAAATAAACCCTCAGCCTTTTCAGCAGGTCTCAACAATAATAAAAATAGTTTTACTTTTCAGCCCTGTTCAAAAATGTAGTGGAGCAGAAAGTACAGATACCTAAAATGTGTACTTAAGTACAGTACTTTACTATTTTTACTTTGTTACATTCTACAACTGATATTGCCATATTTACATTATGATCTCTGCCAACAATGTTTTGTAATGCTCTCAATACAGGTGGTAACCCGTCACTAAGGGTATGTTAACACTTGCACACACAACATTGGAACTACACTAGGACTAAACCCAGAACTAAACCTGGACTAGATCAGGACTAAACTAGACGAGGACCAAACCAGGTCTACATCAGGATTAATCTGGTCTTAATCCAGAATCAAACCAAGTGTAAACACACCCTAAATGACAAAGTAGTTTCATTGTCTTTTATATATCAAATATAGTATCTGTCATTTATTTTCGAGACCATTAACTGTATTACCATCCATTTGTTCAATATGTTTTTATTGTTAAGGTTAAGGTTGAGTTTAAGGTACACATAATTGTCCCCATAGAGAAATTTGTCCTCTGCATTTGACCCATCCTTCAATCACTGTTATGGACGCCCATGTAAATCGATTCAATAATTATCAGGTTTGCTATGCAGTGTCACATCTCAGAAGATATCTTGCAAATTTGATTGATCATGTTCAGGAATATATCGCAAATGAAGTTGCTATGGAAACATACAGCCTCCTGCTTCAGACAAACATTGTTTTAATGGATACACCACTGCTGCCTGTATTAGACTTGTACCATGTATATGGTCAGTTTCTCTTTTTTGTTTGTGAGAAAAGGGGTGACCCACCAAAGTGTGTTGCTTCATGTTGAACTCAATATTACAGCATTCAGTACTATGAAGGTTCTACAATTACAACTCAACCTGTGTTGCCAGAGCCTTGACCTGCAGACAGAGGACACATACAAGTTTTTCTCATTCTCAGTATATGGACAAGCCTCATGTGAACGCTCAGAGCCTCCAGAATTTACCTGCAGCCAATCATTAATGCCACCCAGATGCAGATGCTGCACTAGCATCTGCAGCTCAGTGAGATTAATGATTGTCTGAAGGTGCTTGGATTTAGGTAGTGAGGATTTAGGATTTTGATTGATTTATTTACTGAATTTCAGAATTGAAACTGGCAACCCAAATGAGAGACTCATGTGAGGCTCAGTCTGCTTTCTGATTGGATAAATTATACCATAAACAACTTGGCCATTGTGTCCAATGTTTTTGTCAGGATTACAGTTGTTATCAGTAAGAGCTGTATTGTGTTACCTCTTATGTGAGCACACAGTAAAGCCATGTTTATAGAAATTTCAAAACTTTTTTTTTTTTTTTTTACAAAATTAGTAAAAATGAGATAGGTTACTCGTGTTTCTGTGTTGTCAACACTTGACTGTTGTATAATACAAATGTTACACATGACCAGGCTGCCCATATTGTGCACTTGCATGCAATAGTTTTTGCTGCATGCAGTTGTATAAATTATTTATTATAATCTGAAGCTACTAGCTTGTAGCTTCAAATGATCTAAATGAATGAAGTCTTTTTAAATCTCATTACTGAACCTTAATGAACTTACTGAGCCTTAATGCCTTGTAGTGTAGAGTGTAGCTACTAGCTTGTATAAATTATATCCCTTTTTATTCATTCAAACAGGGAACCAGTGAACACCACATGGCATAGCACAGTAACACTGGAAAGATTACGTTGTTTATTTCTGTCTGATACAGTATAATAAGTGTCTGAAGTGATCTTTTGGAGGACGTTCCTTCTCTTCACTGTAAACGTGGTGAACACAGAGCAAAAGTCATTTTCTACCTTTAGTGTTCAGTGGATTCAGTTTCCGCCTTCAAGAATTACATTTCCACAGATAATTTAGCTCTCTCCTTAGCTTTAGCCTCAATACAAACCACTGTGTTATTACCATTGCCAGATAGAACTATTTTCTATAATACATGCCATCAGGCTGTGTTAGTTAGTACTGAACTGACAGCTGCTTTCTAAAACTTTTCTTTATAACTAAACTGAAAATACAAAACACATTGCCGTTGTCCTCCAATATAACAACTCAAAATAGTATTTTGATTGATTTACGCATGTTTGAGTAGCCCTGTTTTGTTCTGCTTTTAAGGCTTGCTCAGAAAAAAAATCATTTACATCTACTCCCTATCCCCGCCCACAGATCTGTACTTAATTGCGATTATTCAAACAATTCTGGGTCGTACATGTAGGGTTCAAATACGTAATTTTTCAACAACAAAAAGGTACATGAAAATCTGCTGCTTGCTACACTGAAATGGAGTGGGGTCTAACAGTTCTGCAGTTTTGAAGAGGAAGTCAATGGACCTGTTTCTATTATTAAGGCGTTTTAGATCAATATTGTGGTTTAGAATTAACAAAACACCAAATAAGGATCTATGCGTTGTAGCCTATAGCCGTAAAGCACAGCAGCACTGAGCCATCATCGCTATAGTCATCAATGCAATTTGCCTTTAAATCACCACCCCCTCCTCACCTCCCTCCCACAATCCTTCAGTGAAGCCCACATCTGCACAGCCTATGGACAATGGACACTTCATACATTGCAACAAAAGGCTGCAGCCCTGATCAATCACAGAGTCATGGATCGGGCCTGTAGTGGCTTATGGTGTGCGCCAACAGGCTCCGGGCTTGTAGCGGTATCGACCCCTCTGTACACTGTCTGTAATAGCCACTTATAGATCCCATATTGAGTTTAAAAATAGACCCGCTGGTGTGTGCAGTATTGCCAACATAAACTAAAGGCTTAAAACCCCAGGCCACAAGCAAACGTCTGCTGACCTGCACTGCCCCGATAGCAGCATCCATACATCATTTTAGGATTATTGTGTAAGATAGCCCCCTCAGGAATTTACACTGGAAAGAAAATGTTTTATCCAAATTTCTGTTGTGTTTGGATTTTGTATTGTTCCACTATTTTTTCATATTTTTCCTTTCTAATGGAAATTTTATTGTGAAACACATACTTAGATGCAATATTGTTTGCAGTAATTCAGCTCAAGTAAATGAATGATGATGAACTTTTTTTTGTAATTAACTTTTTTTTATGAATTTTGGTCTGAAGATGGAGTTATAAATAGGAGATAAATGATGTCTAAGCCCCTCATTCCTATTCAAAAATGGATTGCCTTATGGTCAAAATCGCGTCAAACGCCCCTAGTTGGACGCTTGAATTTTTTGAGTCGATTCATTCGCGCATCGAGGACGCTCGAGTTTGTGAATTTGGTTGTGCGAGTAAATTTGCTCTGTACAGTCTGTACACTCCAGAAAGATCAACTGCGACTGCGCAATGCCCTCTGCATTTGTTGTTTTCATTTTGAAAAATGGTGGGCTTGGACTACATCCAGCAAACAGCCTTTTTTACTCGACCTCTGCACTTTTATTCTATCAGAATTGCATTTTGTTGCCATGTAATATATCATTTATCTTTATAAATATTAATTTTCAGTGCTGTAGCTGTAGCAATAGACTACAGGAGTCATATGAGGTTGAGTTGGCTATGTCATCTACTTTTACTTGCTGGGATGTGCTGATTTGACAAATTTTGATAATGATCAATTGTATATGAGGGATTTTTTTTTTTTGTACACTACCCAAAAAAGAAATTACAATTTCACAATAAAACAGACCCAAATGACACATATTTACGTAAATGATATGAGATATGATTTATTTCAAACCTGCAAAAAATTCTACTCGCGCATCAATGCACCTTTACATAGGGTTAACATGTAAATCACTTGCTTTTGACGTGCAATTCGAGTTTTGTAGGAACGCACCATAACAAGGAGAGCAGCTCGGAACCCCAATCTGCCATCGATCTCCATCTCAATGTTACTAACCACTCCTTTGAAGATAGCGAGGCACAGATCTTAGCCAAAGAAAAGAAATGTTTTGAGAGGGGAGTTAAAGAGACAGTTTTTGTTACGAAACACAATCCATCTTTGAACATGAATGGGGGGCTTAGACAGCACTTATCTCCTATTTATAATTCCATCCTCAGACATACATCAAAACAAGGAAAACAATAGTAATAGCCAGTATGCTAATAAGTGTGAAAGCACTCATTAGTGGCCTAAACAATTTTCACAAGTTTCAGTGTAGTTAGCTCCTCACTTCAGATGGATATAAGGCAGTGTCCACCAGAAATCTGACCAGAACTGAAGAAGCTGCTTGGATGAGCAGCTAAACTTTGCTCTTTACTCTAAAACTTTTGTCCAGTTGACAGAATAGAATTTTTGTTTTGCTAATATGTAATGTTGCCTCACATTTCATATAGCTGCAACAATGTGTTATGTAACCCGTTTGAGCCATGTAACAATGTATGTGACTGAACCAAAGAAATAGTATCCTGTGTGTAGTGAAAGTATTGCATGTGAATATCAGTGACGAAATAAATGTGGTAGCTTTTTCCACCTGGACACTTACGTTATTGGTCACTTATCATGGGACAGCTGATGAGACAGCTGAGAAAACGTTTTTTTGTTTTTTTTGTTTTTTTATGTATTCTTTTTTCTGTCTTATTAAGTTATGTTCTGAAAATATTATTGGTGGTCAAATGTATTTGCACAAAATGGTTTCAGACTGTAGACTGAAAGAGTGAGATGAAATAGTTTGAATTCACGTCTCAATCTGCACAAACTATGCAGACACACGATTCTTATTGAAAATATGCAAAATCCAATTTGACAGAGAACATCTTGTACCACCACAATGGCAGTGTTCAAATGTTTCGAATGTGAACCTTTTGTACTTGTCATCACAGAGGAGCTTTCTATACTTAAAAAAGTCTTTCACAGGATAATCACATATACTTAGTAACATAAAGGAGAGTCTGTTTAAAGTATCAGTTCATACTATTTGTAATAAGTGATGAATAAATCCATAACAAACAGTGCTACAAACTTAATTGCTTTTTAATTGCTGCCTTTTTTTACAGCATATACATATATATTGCAACAGTGTGGAAGTATTCAAAGTATTCAGAATCATTAGTAACGTAACGAAGTAAAAGTAGCACTGCTGAGAAGGTCGAGGGGTTTATTTTTAACATGTTCATAGTTTAAGCAAACAAAAATATAAAAATAAAAACAGCTAGGAAAAAAATATCAATTCAGTTGTTTATAGTGAGCAAAATTCAGCACTAATCTGTATCAAAATCAACACATTTGAAGCTTTATTAGATCTGAAAATCTACTTTTACTTAAGTAGATGTTTTCATGTGATACTTTTACTTTTACTTTTTTTTTTTTTGCTCCAGTATCTGTACTTTTACTTAAGTAACAAAACTGAGTACTTATTCCACCACTGTTCAGAATACAATACTCTAATCGGGCCATGTAATAGAATATGCTACAGAATACATTTATTGTAGGTATTCAGTATTCTGTAGCTAAATACATTTTCGAAGTATTCTTCCCTTTTCTGCTTATGATACTTATGGCCCCAATTACAATGAGTAGAGTTTGAATGAGCAATCTGTTTGGTGTTTGGCCTTGACCCAGGCAGGACTGCTGTATCATCCACAGAACAATACATGGTCACTGCTGTAAGTAAATGCTCACAGATTAGCGTTAAGGTTAAGCACAAGTGTAAGAATGTTGTTGTTCAGTGTAAGTCCTTATGTTGTGGTGAGTAATGAGCGTTGCAGGCTCTTGGGAACACTATAGGGCTTAGCTGTATTAGTCATCTTTATTCTTCAAGAGGTACAGTTATATAAGCCACAACTGCTGCAGCGCTCTGTTTGTGCATTTGGAAAGCACATTTGGAGACGTGTGGTCAGGGCAGAGGCAGCAGTACAGGAGCTTTGAGGTGCCTAATGAAGAGAAGGTGGAACACTGAGGGTGTGGAGCTCATGTAATCAGTAGTATCAGCAGCTGGCTCTGCACGGGCGGCTGTGTCACTGATATGATTGTGGCGCTCATCTACAGCTCTCTGTTTCAGACAGAGACAGGCACAACACAAAGAATAAGAAATGAAATTGAATTTCACTCATTAAAACATGTAGATCTTGTCATTTAGATTGTTTTAGGCAACACGCTGATCTTAAAATGTTCTCAGTGATAATCCCTGGTGAGAGTCTGCCTTTAATCCTCTCCTAATATTGAGAAAAATACCCGATTCAGTCCACACAGACTCCTTTAAAGCTAACACAGACAGAAGAGCTGGACTTGGCTCTGCTGTTGCTTAGCAACATTGGAAAACCCATTTGAAGCGCGGCGTCTTTTCGCTGAAATGTAGAATATTTTTATCTTCAAAGCAGCACTCAGAATCGCACAAACGCTCGTCCCATCATTTTCAAATGTGAAATAAAGAGGTCACTGTGGTTCATGATGTGTTTATGTGTAGCCAATGGTCCCAGTGCTGTGTGCTGTAATAAGAGAAGTGAAGGCATCCACACGTGGCCAATTAGCATGGCTCACAGCATCACCAATCACATCACTGACTCTTGGAGACAAACATGGAAATACTATGGATTATACATTTCAATTTAAATCCAAGAGATTAAGAAAATGAAAAGCGGTGGTCAAAGGCTTTCCTTTGACACATAATCTGATAAAAGAATAGAAAAGTAGACACAAACGGTCAGATTCCCAACACATAAGACCCCATGAATAAAGTAATAGGATTTACACGAAAGAATTGTATTTCCAACACATGATTGAAGCCAAAGTGAATCCTTGGGAAATGTGTCTGTTATCAAAGGAGCCTTCGATCTGCAGCAGACAAAGCACAAGTGGTGTTAGCTTTTCCACTTGGCTACAAGAATAATCAAAGCACTACTTTATATACCAAGAAATGATGAATGATATAGCACCGAGAACACACGTTAACCATAATGCTAAATCTTCAGTGCATCCTGTGTGATTTGTGTCTCATTATTTCATAGAATGAAGCCTGCCCTCAGTGAAGCGTTGGTGCAGTGCTGGTGTGTGGGACTCTACCATCTGTCCTCACATGAACCACTGAATACTCTCATATTAAAGCTGAGCCATAATTGAGTCATTCAGACCAAAATAACCAACAATTCAATGAAGAGAATCCGCCGCACTTCTTTGAATGGAGAAACACAAAGCGAGCTGTCATATGGATTATGAGGAGATAGCTTGGTTTTTAAAGCTATTATTAAATATCAGCTCTCACCGCTCCAAGTAATTCATCTTATGCTTTTCCCTTCACACAGCAATTATATGCTACAGAGCGTGCAAGGATTCACATGTTCATTTAGCACATTTTATATCAGATGTCCTTCCTTGCAATAGCCCAAAATAGCACTGACTTGTGGTTGCATTGGCATTATAGAGTAATCAAAATGTGAGAGAATTAAATAATTAAGTTGGTAAGACTTGAATTGAAAAGACAGAATTAAACAAAATACAGACGGTTAGTGCTACAAAAATTATGGCCAGATATTCCTGTTTATTGCATTGCATTTTAAATAAATATCCAAAAGGAAAATTTGATATTTTAAACATTGAAACCAAATTTTATACTAGTCAGATGGAAGTGAAGTGTGTAGTGTATAGCTTTTCCAGTAATGTTTTTTTTTTTTTTTTCTGTAGTGCAACTACACTCTCATACACAAAAGCTAAATTATAAGAAGGATAAACATTTAAATCCATTTTCATTTTATTTGTGAATATCTGACTGACTGAATATTTTTGTTGGTACATACTGACTTTGTAGAGTATCCAAAAATGTATAAGCATAACACAACTTTTAAAATAATTGGGTGAAAACTGCTCAGCTGCGAGTGTTTAGACGTTAACATCTGATTTACAATAGAGGAATGTAACAAGTCAAAATATTAAACATTGCAGACATTCTTGTATCTCCAATAAACAGACCACCGAAATTAGGAAAATTATCTCAATGGCTTTGCTCTACAGTGAGTCCATGACAACCTGATTATGGTCCGCCCACATTCATTGTTTTAGCTGAAGATCAGTTTGTGGATTACTCATAACAACAAGGCTTTGAAAGGCTCAGTAATGAGATCTCAATGACCACAAATGTGATGTGTTCAAAGCAAGTGGGACAAAACACTTCCTCCTCATTCATTTGGATAATTTGAAACCAGGGGAATTGGGTGACCTACTTTTGGGCCACTGTGCATCTTTCATCACAGAAGAAAATATGCCAGCTTCAACTAACTCCCAGGTTTAGGGGTTATTTATGAAGCGAACAGTCACCACATGATGGGGCAATGTCATATGTGGCGTTTCAACAACACTATTCACTTTCCTTCAGTAAAGATGAATACTGTGGTTTTATGTTCTCTTCACCTGATCGTCGCTATGGAAATTGTACTGCTTTGAATGTTCAACAGTATGACGTAAAATGTATCTACGGAGAATTACGTACAATTTGAACGTGAACTTCAAAAATCTGTGCCTCTTTCTTTTTTTTTTTGTACCTGTTTGATGGAATTTAGAGACAATATTTGGACTTAATAAATGTTGTATTTATTTAGCGACAGTTGCTCATTTGGTGTGTCTGTCTGATCTAAAGGTTGGTGGTTCGACATAAACATCAGTGGCAGAGCAGTCCAATCCACTAACCCACAGGTTGGCGGTGCGATTCCAGCTCCCATAGATAAACGCTGTCCCGGTGGTCTTGGGCAAGACACTTAACCCCCCCTCGCCCCCAGTGTCTATGTACACTGGTGTATGAATGGGTGAGTGGTTCCTTGATGTAGAGCGCTTTGAGTGCCTTGAAGGTGGAAAAGTGCTATATAAAAATGTGACCATTAACCACAATCTTTGTGTTACTGACATGAAAGTTTATTCTCCTCTAACGTCTGAACTGAAGTTGTGTGGACTTGCTCCCAACTTTATGTATTTGAGCAAATGATTCTATAGATATTTAGTATTTGGAGGCAACTTTCAGCATTCCTAAATCAACAGTGAAGGTCCATTCTGTCTTCCTAGCTCCCTACAACCTCTGTTTGGTTTGTCTTTCTTTTTTTTCTTCTTTTTTGTCTTGTCTGTTTACTTGTTCAACTACACCCTTGCCAGAAGTATCATTTCTGTGTTTTGTTGCTGCTCAGGGAAGCTTATGGCCCCTGGTGTCTGAAGCCTTCTCCAGAGCCAAATACCATATATGTGAAAGGTATGGTTTGTCAGTTTCACCCATAAGTTCTGATTTTGCCAGTACTTGATGAGAAAGGTTGTTGAGTTATGGAAACATGCAGGGCTATAACCTTCCTACCAGTGCAACAAGAAACACACACAAAGATGAACAGTAAACAAACTAGCCTACCTGATTTTAAATGTCTTTAAAACTATTTCATTTTAAATGGTTTGCAGTGGTCCAAATATATTCCTCACGTGCCTAATGTATTCCTAGTTTTCTAATAATTCAGTTTACAACTGCTTTTCACAACTTTCAGAGGACAATTTATAATTAAATGCAGACAGCACACAGCAGGCTCATTTTGTCTCTAAGATATACTTCTACAATATATCTGTATGATGGCTAAACAAAGTTCTCTTGAGCCTCATTTCCAAAGGGCCAGTACGGGGTGGTACGGCGCAGACACTGACTGTTTCCACTGCATAACGCAATACTGCCCCCTTTTAGGAATCCAAAGCAGATAGCTGGGGATACTACCTTCCAAAGGGGTCTGGAACACTTGGGACCTGGGGGGCGGTGCTAGTCACACACAGGACAGCCTACACCTTTGGGTGTGTCTTGCTAGACCTGTGTCACACCCAAAAGCTCCCTGGGCCATTTGTAATCGAACCGTTCCCCAACCGTTCCGTGCCAAGGCAGCCCCAAGTGAACCGTGCCAGTGGAAATGAGGCTTGTACTATGTAACTTTATTGGTGGAAGGTCTGCCAACTGCTTGTCTCCATGAGCTGTAATGCTCCACAATTTGTCATTAAACGTCTCTATCTTGCATGCAAATATACCTTGATAAACCTGTATTCCTGTGAGTGAAGTCACCTCTCCACAGATCTGACCTGTCCTTGGTGTTACGTCCCAGCTCAGCTAGGGAAAGGGGAAGTAACAAAACAAGATGGTAAATTGGAAACTAAAGTTATAATTTATTAAAAAGGATTGTTAAAGTAAAAACTAACAAAAAGAGGCTCTTAACAGAGTAGTTCAATGTACAAAAAAACAGAACAGAATTTACAGTAACTCGAAACAAACTAGTCACAGAGCCAAGTCAACAGACCACAATTTACAGAGGCACAAAATCTAGACAAGAGTCACAGAACAAAAGTGGCATGCTGTTCCCTGTCAGAACCCAGCAGCCAGGAGTGGCAGGGGGCAGGTCCTTTTAAGGCGTGGCAGGTGCAGGTGAAGGCCCAGGAGTGGCCAGGCTCTAGGGCGTCGCACCAATCCACACACAGGGCCCAGGAGCCAATCAGGTGCCAGCTTAGGAGGAAGGCACCAATTGCAGGAGAGGTCTGTCGTTTCAAAGCTTGCCTGCAGAAACAGATCAGCAGCAGGGACAACACATATGACTGTGGGAGGAGCTGGAGGCCTGGTGCCGTAACACTTGGCCTGCTGACATCACCTTCTTGTCTTGATGAAGGTAGACGTGTTTAAAGGTCCCATATCACGCAAAAATGACTCTTGTGAGCTTTAAGCCATGTTATAATGTTACCTCATAAAAAAACATGCCCGAAGTTGTGTTTTGTTTCATTCACACATGTTTGAGTAATCCTTTATTATTAGTCTGTCTACATCTCCAAAGCTCAAAATGCTCTGTTCCATCCTGTGATGTCAGGGAGCGGCAATTTTCAAGTCACCAGCTACCATTTACCTTTTGTTTAGTGGAGACTGGCAATTCCAGGGCTGAAAATACAAATCATTCTAGTGAAGGTGTATGGAGTTTAAAAACACCATGCACCATACTTCCTGTATTGCCACATGACATCACAAGCTGGAACAGAGTGTTTTCTGTTTGAGAGAACAACTCAGCCTAAATATGCAGGATTTGTGTGTTAAACGTATAAATGAAACAAAACACAACCCCAGGTATGTTTGTGATGGGGAAACAACATTATAACATAGATCAGAAAATAGCGTAATATGGGCCCTGCTATACTGCATAACATTGTAGGAAAAGCAATGGCATCTCCATGGAGACAAGCAAGTGGCAGACAACCCCCCACCAAAAAGTTCCATAGTGCACCTTTTACAGAGTGGTCATTGTGGGTGAAGTGCCATATCCAGAAATACAACGATGAATAGAACTGACAACCCCCAACAACCTATTTCCCTCCACTCTCATACCATATATGCCACACATATATAGTATAAATGCAGTCATTCAGTTTGCTCCTATACAACTCTCCTCTAGGCTACAGACATTTGTCCACAAGTCTTTTCTCTGCCTCTTCAGCCGTGTGATCCTGATCCATCCATCGACCGCTAACAGGAAGAGGTTTGATTGCACTGGGAGCACCATCCATTCCCACCCTGACCGCACATACACAGGTTCGAGTGTCACTGTCCACCTTATCTGCTGCTGCTGCTACTTCTGCCCCACAGCCTGGACAGATAAAACCCAAAATAGACCACTCGTACTGACAGCAAGGCACTGCCAGATAAGACCGTTGTGTCTACAGCATTGAGCTACAATTGGGAGCGTACAACGAAGGAGGGGTAGGAAAGAATATTGTTCAAATGTAGATAGGGTTGCGTTGCTGCTTTTTGACCTCTGACCCTCTTATTAAGACGGAGATAAAAGAATGCCACACGGCCACAGAAATGCACAAACATGTCTTTTATCTTTCTTTTGTCAAAGCTGGGGGACATTGATTGTACGTATTGACCCATGTAGCTTAAGCCCCCCCTAGTCAATTTGGGCATCATGGCTTAGAGCGATAAGAAAATTACATTGTTCACATTGCTCAGTATATCGTGTGCGTGTATGTGCCGGGCTGGCTATCGCATTCGAATGTTAATGTGTGCTCACCTATGGCAAATTATTCAAACGCTGCCAGATGGCCAACTGCAAAAGTGAATCTTAAAAGGTTTCCCTGCTCTGGCATGCTGAAGCCAATCAATAGCTGTGTGTCTTAGTAAATTAGATCATGTAGACAAGAGGCAGTCGTCAGCAGAGCCGTCTCAAAGTAACCTCTCTCCTGCTTAGTTCATTCTCCATTAGACGCCGTCCGGAGTAATTGAATTGGCCCGTACAAGCTCGGGGCTTGGCCTGCGCTTTTCGCCTTTGACAGCGTATATTCAGCTCTGATGAGTCTATGTCCTGAGCCAAAAGACTGTGTTTGAAGATTGCATGATACTGGGAAAGGGAATTAAAGATATATGAACAACATTATACATGGGCATGGGTAGCCAGTGTAGTTCAAATACTTTGTTGGTAATGTGTAGTACTGAATGGCACGGGTCAATTCATCACTGTAATTAAAGAGCTTGTTGCACTGACTTGGTTGATACAATGCTACATCTAGCGTTGTATTTAGGGTTGGTAATTTAGTTTAATTTTTTTTATTTTTTAAGTTTATTTATTTATGGTCATGGTAAATGGTCACATATATATACAGTGCTTTTCCACCTTCAAGGCACTCAAAGCGCTTTACATCAACGGACCACTCACCTATTCATACACCAGACACTGGGGGGGGGTCTTGCCCAAGGACACAATGACAGTATTCATCTGTTTGAGATGGAATCACACTGCCAACCTGTGGTTCTGTGGATCTGACCGTTCAACCAATGATTACATCTAGAGCAAGACTCGAACCGCCAACCTGTGGACCAGTGGACAAACACTCCAACTCCAACTCCAACTCCAACACCAACTGAGCTACTGTTGCACCCAAAGCAACTTCTATCTGAATGAAACCAAATTCCTAAATGACGCTTTGTCCAATAAAAATGCTTAGATTTGATTGATAAACAGTGATGGTTGGATGTGCTACAGAAGAGCTTATGGAACTGTGCAACTTTTCTGGTGGTGGGTTGACCTTAATATTTCACAATAGGGTATTAAACTTATATAATTAGCATTTATTTAATTATGAGTGTTTTTATTGCTCAAAAATGCTTGTATTCTTATTGTGAGTGAGGTTGCATGGTTTTTATTCGTTATTGTGGAGCATTTTAGACAACACAAAAACTTCTCCATGGAGACCCTTCAAGTTACGCAATACATCTTTAGGACTATAATAAGGCATATTCTGAAGATACTAGGATACTGGGAGTTTAAAGCTAAAAAAGAAGAATTCATAAGATCACCCACTGGTACGATTCCTTTTTGTTCAATACTATAGTAAAATAAATCTCCCTGCTACAGTTAATGAAATGTCTCCCTTCCTTTGTTATGAGAGTGAATAAGCAATAGTGGCAAATGATGAGATTCAGCCTAATTATCTATGAGCTAATCAATGTAAAGTCCTCTATAGAGACTGTACAGGGACCACATTTTTAGATACAACATCAAATATTTGTAAAGGGATTGCTGACACGTAGTTTTGGGGCTCTCTCTTTTTTACAAAGATAATACATTAAGCATTCAAAGTACAGAGACTAATTAGGACAGCATTAGTATTCTCCAGTCTTCCGCCCCCACCCCAGCCTCATTATATCACAAGTTTAGTATCTGTTGCAGACAGGCCAAAAATCCATTTTAATTTCAACCATTAATGCAGTTACTCTAATGAAGCAACCATACAGTATTTACATAACTATAGATTTAGAAGTGATCGCTCCATTTTGGTTTTGCAATTTTAGGTTTAGTATATTTCATGTTTAACCCATTATAAAAAAGTAACTGTTGCAACAATTTTGACATTACAATATCATTATTATACAACTTTTCTGGAGAAGGGTCTGTTTGTCTCTAAGGAGATGTTATTGCCATCCCCGGAAAGCTCCACAGTATGGCATTAAACGTAACTATATTGCATTGACTGTTTTATTGCTCAAAAATACTGTCATAAACATTAATTCTTACAGTGAGCAGGGTCACCTCTCCACAGATTTAACCGGGAACTTGGCCTAATGTTGTCACTTGCTTGTCTCCATGGAGATCGATAAGTTTAATGCCACACTGCAAAGCAATCATACCTAAGCATACCTAAGCAACATTTGAGTAAATGATGTATTTAATTTTAGCAACGTCTCAAAATGTTTGGAGCTGGGACAACAAAAAGATGAAAAGACTAATTTGGCTGTTGAAGATGACATTTTAGAAAGTAATATTTTGTGGAATCTGGAATAACATAACAGAGAAACTGCAGAGGGCAATGAAAAAACACCACCAGTAAAACTCTACAGAAAACTATCCAAAAGATAAAATTGAACCGGAGCTCAAATGTAATGTCATGCATGAAATACCCAGCATGTCTTGCAATAAAACATACATCGGGGAAACAAGGAGGGCTTTCAGCACGTGGAAAAAGGAACATGGGACAGAATGTGAGAAGGAAACAGCGAAGGCACATGAGCACACGAGCAACAAAACACAAAGCAGAACAGGAGTAACTCAAATCGGCCATTTTCTGAGCATTGTAAAAGGGAGACCCACATTATGGACTGGGATGGAGCAAACATCATTGGGACAGAAGACAACAAACATCATCGCCGGATTAAGAAGAATATCGAAATACGGAAAAAAGCCCACGGGACTATCAACTGGAACGAGGGGGCCTTTTTACTCTCACACACCTGGGATACAGTCCTGAAGAAGTCGGACTGCAGATAGTGCTGTTGTCCTGCCTCCACTGGTAGGAAGACAAGAAAACCTGTTTAAATGATCTGATGTCACAGCAACATCATATGATCATGCTGAGGAAGACCGTTAGTGAACAGTCGAAACTGTCAGGTATGAAAACTAAACTTTGTCTGAAAAAATAATCTATTAAAATAAAAACATGATTCACAATTTCTTTCACATGCAGCCAGTTACAGCAATATCATCATAACTAATGATACATTCCAATGGTTTAACCTCAGCAGACCCCTGCCTCTCCATTCTGAGCACATGCAATCTTTATGTCTTTGTCTTGTACAGCTTCAGAGCACTTGTAGTTTTACATTTGAGTCCTGGAGTGACATGGGCTCAGACGGAACAAGAGGATGTTGTGTTGTCTGGAAAAAAGCATGATGAAGAATTCAGGAATGCTTTCTTGTCACACAGCAGAATGGTTGAGTTGACGCGCAAAGCTTTATCCTGTTTTAACAAAGGAGAAAGTCAAGTTATATAGATATTGCCCATTTTTAGGTTCACAGATTTTTTTTTAAATAATGTAATTGCCAAAAGGACAAGATCGCAGATACAAGCAGTCGAAATGAGTTTCCTCCGCAGGATGGCTGGTCCCTCCCTTAGGGTGAGGAGCCCAGTCACATGGAAGGAGCTCGGAGTAGAGCCACTGCTCCTCCACATTGAGAGGGGCCAGCTGAGGTGGCTTGGGCATCTGTTCTGAATGCCTCCTGGACGCCTCCCTGGGGAGGTATTCTAGGCATGTCCCACTAGGAGGAGGCCCCGGGGAAGACCCAGGACACTCTGGAGGGACTATGTTTCTCGGCTGGCCTGGGAACGACTTGGGGTCCTACCGGAGGAGCTGGAGGAAGTGTCTAGGGTGAGGGAAGTCTGGGAGTCCCTGTTTAGACTGCTGCCCCCATGACCCAGGCCAGGATAACCAGAAGAAAATGGATGGATGGCAATTGCCAATGCATTATGCTGCAACTGCTTTAACGCAGTGTCTCTATTAAACTGGATCTTACCACTATCTTTTAATGACCTCTTATTTAAATCACTAAGATTCACAGGTAATACTGTGAATAAGATGTATTGTTTTGCCTGGTAAAACAAAAGTTAAATATATATCAAATGTAAAAGTCAGTGTACTTATCATGTGGCACCAAGCTTAAGGTCCTTTTATCTTTATCTATAAATGTAGTATGTGTTTGAGTTATTAGTGGTGGTTTGAGGTGCAGTTGGCGCAGATTGGCAGCCACTTTCATCAGTGTCATCAGGCCAGCTGTGACTACACTAGTTTACCAACACGGGTTGAACACATAGTGTATGTGGTGTCCAGAAAAAAAACTGTATAAATGCCATGCATTGATATTACACATATTTATCATTGCTGCATCAGGAAGAAGATCAGACATAAAATCCAAAACAAACAAATTATAGTAGAAGATACGTTCAACTCAAAAACTTTTCTGTAATAGATTTCAAACTTCTAAGCCCCACACAATGTTTGGTCTATGCCAGGAGGGAGGCCTATTTCAGACACTAAAATGTTTATAAGTGTTCCTGGGTGCACGCGGCTCTGAAATTGCTGTCTCAACAACAGGGGGAGTGTACTGCCGGAGTATTTTTTCCTCAGTGACTACGAGTGTCTTTCCACGACAAAACCGCCCAGTGGTGTACACGTCCATAATCCCATGTGACGTGGGCAGTCGAGGGGAAGGGAACGCAGAGCTCCGAGGCAGAGGCTAGCAATGCAACTCAGAAAGCCCAAGACAGAGGCAGCAGCGGCACTAAAAGACAGAAAAAGACACTGAAAATGGTCAGATTCATCCCACGTTTCCATTTATATCCTCCCATAAAAGCCCCCTGTGAAGATGGCTAAATGGGGCTATATACAGTGGGAGCTGCACTATATAATCTGGTAGGTGATAAAAAAAAATGTTTAAATATAGTTTCCAATGAACAATAGGAATATGTTGGAAAAAAAAACAAAAACTTAAATTTACTCTGCATTATAATGTTGTTTCCTCATCAAAAAAATACCTGGAGTTGTGTTTTATTTTATTGACACCCTGCATATTTAGGCTGAGCCCTGGAATTCTCAATCTCTACTGAACAAAAGGTAAGAGGTAGCTGTTAACTTGAATACTGCCACTTCATGACATCACGAGGTGGAACAGAGCATTTTGAACTTTGGAGATGTAGGCAGACTAATAATAAAGGATTACTCGAACATGTGTGAATGAAACAAAACACAACACCGGGTATGTTTTTGATTAAATTAAACATTATAACATGAATTAAAGCTCACAAGAGTCAAATTTGTGTGATATAGTCCTTTAAATAATGACTTGACTTGACTCTTGTAAGCTTATTGCCTGCACCACACCCTTTGACAATACTTAAAAAAAACCTGTGGGTATGTAGCCATATCCCAGAGACCATGTAGTATAGCAAATACATTGAGTCTTTAGGTCTTTAGATTAATTAAAGTAATTGAACATGAACATGTTGAACATGAAATTAAAGTAATTTTCATATTAATTTAATTAGTATTCATTTTCTTGCAACATGGATATTTATTGACAACCCGATATACAGCTATTCTTGTTTGGACCATGAATTCCTTTATTTCATTCTTTGGTCATTTCCAGTTTAATTATAAGAAGAAGCCCATATGACACCAGGGAGTTGATCTAATACTGGGCCTGTCCTGTCAGAGGACCTGCGTGGGCATCGCTTTAGCACGTCTGCAAAACTGGTTCAGTGTTCACACCACTCAGTGCAGGACTCAACCAGGTAGAGGTCAGAATCAACTCGTAAAATCACATAAAGAGACACAAGAAAAGCTAGGAGGGGATAATAACCCAAAAAATAATAACCCAAAAACAATAAAGTAATTATTACTTTATTGTTTTTGGGATTAGGCATTCAGGGTTTATTTTCCAAGTTCAAAAATTGGCAAGCATTTTTGGGAATTCATAATCACTTTGATTCATGATTGGCCACTCCCTAATAGCAATAGCCCAATTTGTTGAGCCTAGTGTTTATTGTTTATTTGTTTGGAACCCCATTAGCTGTAACCAAATTGAGAGCTTTACTCTTCCTGAGTCCTATTAAAAAATAACAATACGAAACCATTATAAAACAAACGAGAAAGGTGAGTGTGTTGATGGGTCAGTGGGGTCCGTTAGCTCTTAATGTCACTGTCATAATTGCAGTGAACTGCCAACATTAAACATTGTGTTTAATCTTGGCAGTTCAACAAAATTATAACACAGTTTTCTTCCTCAAACTCCAAACAATAGTATGTACAGCCTATCGGAAGTCATTAGAAGAAGAAAGAAGGATGCCAAAAACCTCACACTGTTGCAGATTATGCGTCTCCTACTTTGATCTCTGCTTGCAACGAGAGGATAATGCAACAGATGAATAGTGGATTGTTGAAAAGAAGTGCCAGCGTCACACCAAAGCTTAAAATCATAAATTGTCCAGATAGGCTCGTTCCCCTGGGTTCTCCTGGCAGACTCTTAATAGACAATGTGCTCGGAGCAGTGGAGAGATGTTTCCACAGAGAAGTCGGGTAAATGACGCCAAAAACCACAGGGAGGTTGCAGTCTCCACAGAGGCCTCGCAGATACCTGGAAACCAATATAAACCAACATCTGCTAATGAATAATGGATGGAGTGGAGAGGCGTGTGTGCCCGTTCTATCTCTGTGGGGAATGTTATTTACAGTGGCGCTCAAATATGCTTCCTATCATCGCTTGTAAAATCTGCAACATGACACAAGGCTTTCTGCTCTGTGATATACTCTTATGTATTGCATTGATGTTTAAAATGCACATACTAAAGAAGGCTATAGGGGGATAGTTAGCATTGCAGAGATAGTAAAAGGAGGAAATACTTGTATGCGTGGAAGCATCTCAGAAGACTTGGCCATGATGTACGATGCTTTGGGGACACATAATAGACTTGGAATTTTCACTGTAATTTTAATAAAGTTAGGCAATGTTACTTTGAACAGGGTGATTATACAGATGCACAATATGATTTGGGGTTTGGAAAGTTGTGATGGAGGGGTGTGTGATAATGATAATAATGCATTGGATTCCTATAGCTCCTTTCAAGGCAACCAAAGCAGCAATTTGCGTCATTGGCCCCCTTAATCATTCACACAACACATTTATACTAGGCAAAATGGGACAAGTGTCTTTTCTAAGTATAAAGAAGTGGAGAAACGGAGTGTGGCAACACCCATAACGTTCGCCTCCAGCTAAATGAAGTTTGTCGAAGCTAGCAGTCATAGGGGGCAGATTTGGAGCTGAGTTCCATATTTGGAAATCCGAAGGCTGGCAGTTAGCATAGAGACAAATCTTGAGTCAAGGTCCATATTTGGAATTCTGACCACGAGTATCATAGCAACCAAAGAGCCAATCCGGAGCAAGGCAGTCAAAGGTAACACCCCTTCCCGCCCGCACCGCTGGTTTAGCAGGAAGCCGGCGCTTAACAATACTGTCAATCAAACCTGTTGCTAATGCTAGCGGAAGTGACCTCGGATAAAGAAGGCGCCTCATTGGTTTGTTATTAATGTTCATATCTTGATTGACGGACAAAATAGCCAAACAAAAAACCAAAAAAACCCAAAAACATAACCACGTAGCGCGGATTAATATGAATATTTTATGACCAAAATGACGAGCCAGACAGCAGCGGATGCGGAGAGAGGGCTGACAGTTTTTCAGTAGAAAGTGAATTGGAGTCAGTGGAGCCAGAAGAGTGTCCATGCTCACTTCCTATTTGGAACGCGGCGGCTAGCAGGTTAGCTATGTCCATTTATATATACAGTCTATGCTAAGGACACAACAACAGTATGCACTAGAACCACTTCCACCCCACTGCAGCTCCTGGCATTTCCAGCTGTCTCCCATCCAAATGCTAACAAGGCCCAGCTATGCTTAGCTTTTGAGAAAAGACGTGACTGGGCATTCTCAGTTATTATATAGAAGTAAAATACAAAATAACACGAGAAGAAAATGTAAGTATGTGTTAATTTATTAGAATGTATTTAATAATTAGTTCCCACTTTGTTTCCTCTTTAGCAAAGTGAAAGCATTAGTAGTTCTTATTGGTTTACAGTAGTAGGCTATTCAAAGCTTTTGTGTCATAATCTTGTAGTACCCATCCTCTCTCCAATTCATCTGCAAGGGGCCAACACAAAGAAGCAAGGCTCCCATTTTATCCACAAAAATGAATTATGAAAGCAAACCAAATGTGCTTCTGCCCCTTCACATCTGACAACACAGGCCAGAGAGAGCCACAATGAGACGGCAACGCACTGACAGCACAACAATAGGAATAGCACCGCCATAGAACCAACTGGTGAAGGTTATGAGATCCTGTTAACTTTAATAGACTCTTCACACAACAGACAATGGAACTCTAATAGTCCTTTGTGTTTGTGCTTGGCTTTGAGGCTGATGCAACTCAATTAAAATAGCTTGGAGAGCCATTTAAAACTAATGAAATATGCATTGTTTATAGGCACTCAGCTGTATGTTTAGACAACTCATCAAGTCAACATCATACATAGAAGCCAGACCTGTCATTGCAGTGGTTCATAAGAGAATATAACCCAAGCCATATAATATGAATAAATAACGTGATGCAGTAGTGAGTCTATGCAGCTGAAATAAACAGTGGCTGAGCAGTTGGCTGTTACTGCAGTGTGTGGGCAGCTGTCTCCACCAGGGCCTGTGTCATTCTCTGAGGTACAGCGGGTTCAAGCCAGACAACTTTTCACTGTAAGGATTTCAATGTGTGCCTTGGCAATGCCCCAAGACACTGTCAAAGTCCAGTCGCTAGTTTTCAGGCCAAGTTTGAGTCCTCTGTGCTCAGAGCTCATGGCTGGGATTGGATCTGACTGCGTTTAGAAAGAAGAATTACAAGTTCAGCCATTTTGAGCTGTGACATCAAATCACATCTGGATAAAATATGAATCAAGTGTAGTGAAAAGCAGGACTGAAATTCCAGTTGACATCGATCCCAAACCAAGTCCATAGTAAATTTGGTTTAAGTTAAGTCATGGGTTAGAGGTAAGTTCAAGCTGAGTTCAAATTCTAAGCTGCGTTAAAGTATTCACCTTATTCTGAAAGTTGCCGTTGGCGCCATCATCATCATTCGGGTTGTATTACGCTGGGTTGATACTAACTACAAGGCGGGTTCGGTACGTACTTTGAGCAGGTTACTTGCTGATGACTTGTGACACCAACTACGACACGGTTTCATGTGGGTTCACGCGATAACACACATTTAATGAACTGAAAACCGCACTAGACCACTGCAGTGTCCAGGAAAAACAGACTTCTTGCCGATTCTTTTTCTTCTTCTAGTCAGTTTGGGGCTGCTGTGTTGGCTAACAGTGCTGCGGCGTAAGTAAGTAGGTTTTTTAGCCTCTAGTCATGTCTGGTTGAATACTAAGATAAATTCCTTTGCTAATATTGTTGTTGTGGTTTAATACTAATGTAGCTTGAATTCAACTGACTCACGTTCTTTCCACTACAGCAGAAGGCCACTGCTCTGTCGGATTTTGCTTTCAGTTCTCCTTGTTAGCTTTTAATTGTGGTTGTTGTAGTTTTATAGTTGCTTATTTATAACTTTGGGATTAGTGGTGCAATAGAGGGTTAGTGCAGTGTGGTGTAGCCCGCTTCAGGGTTAGCACAAGACACTTTGGACCTTGTAGACTCCAAGCACACACACACTTTACAACACATTTTAATCCAGTTACATTTATTTCATTATTTTTTTTTTTAATTCATAAATAATAACTACAGCACTTTAAATTGCATTTTGCACAGCACCAGCATTTTGGTCTACTGTAACTATAGGATTTAACTTGTTATTTTGGTTTGATTAACATTTGGTTTTGCATTACTAATTTTGTTATTTTGTGATTTACTTTAGTAAGATGCCATTAAATTCTATATGTCAGTACCAATTTGTTGTGTTGCTGATTTTATTTTTGTGTAGTTAGCCTCAAAAAGTCATTTAATATAAAAGAAAATACCTTTTAACATGATTGTTTGAATAAATCTTTATGTATAAAACTTTCTGCATTACCACTATATGCTGCCTTCATCCTTTGTTTTGCCAGACTTACCTGTTATTTATACTAAGTGGATGCTAACCTCCCCTGGTTACAAAATGAATGGGATTCCTGTGTGGTTTAGTAGCATTTAGAGGCAAAAGTGGTTGGAATAAGGTCAATAAGTTAAGTCCAAGTTCAGTTGGATTCAATTTGGGTTTAAGTTAAGTCTGTCCATGTTGAGCCAAATTATGTGTAAGTTAAATCCAAATTAAATCCAGATTGGTTTTAAGTTATAGTTAAGATTGTTTGGTACAGGTTAAGTCTAAAATAAACCCAAATAAAAGTCCAACCTGAGCCCAAGACATGTCCTAAACATGACTAAAT
Source organism: Periophthalmodon schlosseri (assembly GCA_000787095.1). NCBI lineage: Eukaryota > Metazoa > Chordata > Actinopteri > Gobiiformes > Gobiidae > Periophthalmodon > Periophthalmodon schlosseri. Next base: position 86,693 of record KN470356.1, on the reverse strand, counting down.
CAAGAGGATTTTTATTCCAAGTCAAGTTCATATTGCATACAGTCAATTCAATTCAAGTTTATGTAGCACATTTAAAACAACTTGAGCTGACCAAAGTGCTTCACATAAAAGTCAACAAAAAACAAATATACAGATAATATGATACACAGGAAAAGAACAATAAAACACCAAGATATCCTGTCTAGCTAGTATTAAATGCCAGGGAGAAAAGGTAGATTTTCATGTTATTGTTCCAAGACCCAACTCAAATCTACTTTCCAGTTAGCTCCCTATGTAAAGAAAACCACTGTTAACAGCATTTCAACAAAACATTAACATTATAAGGCCCACTGTAATCCAGTTTAAAATGCTCCTTCTATTACAAAGACTTATACACCTGACCTTAAAGGTCCTATATTACATAAACTTGACTCTCGCAAGATTTAAGCCATGTTAGAATGCTCTTACCTCATCAAAAACACATCTGGAGTTGTGCTCACGGATGTTTGAGTAACCCTTTATCATTAGTCTGTCTACATCTCCAAAGCTCAAAATGCTCTGTTTCACCTTGTTTGTGATGTCATGAAGGGGTACTATTCAAGTGAACAGCTACCTTTTACTTTTTGTTCAGTAGAGACTGGCAATTCCAGGGCAGAAAACATCCGAATGATACCTCCAGAAGGTGTATAGAGTTAAAAAAAAAAAAAAAAATGTATTACCACAGAAAATTATAAGGTGGAAGAGAGTGTTTTCGGTTGACAGAAGAACTCAGCCTAAATATGCAACATTTGTGTGTTAAACACGTGAATGAAACAAAACACAACCCCAGGTATGTTTTTGATGAGGAAACATTATAACATAGATAAGAAACTAGCGTAATATAGAACCTTTAAATAACCAATTGTTTGTTCTTGTCCTTGCTGTTGTAAATAGCTCTCATTGCACAACAGGATAAATAAAAAAGCACTTTAAATAGAGGTTTCTTGTAGGAACAATTTGCAGCAGACACAGCAGTTCACTTCATATGGATCCCAGAGGAGCAGAGCATGTCAGTGTGGCTGCTCTATAGATGTGGATACACAGAAGCGATGATGGTTAGCGGCGCCCCCGGGAGACCGTGGTCATGTATGTGCAATGGTTACAGTATGTAAGCCCATAACCTCTGCACAGGGACCAATTAAACTCTGAAAAAGTGAGCAGAATCTTTGATGGATAATGATACACTGGATCCTCATTTAGGGTCAAGAACTGCAATCAGCCGACTGAGAGTGAAGCCGCGAAGAAGAGAAGAAAAGAAGATTATTTGGGTAAAACATCTGATTTTGAGATTTTTCCTATTAGGTTCCAACCATAGACTGTATATATAAATGGACAGAGCTAACCTGCTGGCTGCCGTGTTCAAAATAGGAAGTGAGCACAGGCACAGGTCTCTGGCTCCAATTCACTTTACATTAGAAAACTGTCGCCCCTCTCTCCGTAAATGCTGCAGTCAAGCTCATAATTTTTGTCTTAAAATGTTCGTATTGACCTGGCATTCCAAATATGCAACTCGGCTTTAAATTCGCCCCTATAACTGCTCGCCTCAATTAGCGTCATTTCACTGGAAGCAAATGTTATGGGTGGCAATGCACAAAATAGGCTTGAAAGTGGCACGGTGATAACAGTGATAGTGACTGGATTACAATGCAGTTAAAAGAGCACTATGTAACTTTTCTGGTGAGGGGTCTGCCACCTGCTTGTCATGGAGATTGTTCCTCAGAATGGAATTAAACATATCTATCTCCATGGAGACAAGCACTTCAAAGAGGTTCATTTTGGTCTTCCAAATTATTTCCTCTTATTTCTTTTTAACAGACCAGTGCGTTGTTTAAAAGCCCTATATTACGTAAACTAAACTCTTGTGAGCTTTATGACATGTTATAATGTTGTTACCTCATCAAAAACATACCTGGAGTTGTATTTTGTTTCATTCACACATGTTTGATTAATCCTTTACTTATATAAGCTGTCTACATCTCCAAAGCTCAAAATGCTCTGTTCCACCTTGTGATGTCATGAAGGGGTAGTTTTCAACTCAACAGCTACCTTTTACCTTTTGTTCGAGATTGCCACTTCCAGGGCTGAAATCACCTAAATGATTCTCGTGAAGGTGTATGGAGTTTAAAAACACAGCGGAACACTTCCTGTATTACCACATGACATCACAAGGTGGAATAAAGTGTTTTCTGTTTGAGAGAAGAACTCACACTAAATATGCAGGGTTTGTGTGTTAATGTGTGAATGAAACAAAACACACGTTTGTGATGAGGAAGCAACATTATAACATAGAATATGGGTCGTAATATGGGCCATTTAAATCAGGTTGCAAGACACGTCACCGTCACGTGACCCTTTTCAAGAAGAATGGAGAAGGTGTCCAAATCATGTCAAGGTATGTGTAAACAAGCAGTTGATGACACCAGGCCAATGTACAAGTCAGATACATTTAATGCCTTACTGTGGAACACTCCAAACACGCCATAACAATCCCATGGAGAGATGCAGGTGGCATACCAACCACAACAAAAATCACATAGTCCACCTTTAAAGTGGGACTAAACACCTAAACTCCACCCATAACCATATTTCAAATAGAGTTGATAACTTGGCCAGTACCAGCACTGAAAAAGAGAGCGAGGGGGCGGAGGGGCGGGGTTTGGGGTTATGAGGAACAGTGTGATTGGTTTAACAGGTATCCACACATCAATCTCTCCCCCTGCAGCCAGGTGTTTGTAATCAGGAATGCGTGATGTCACCAACAACTTGAAATTGCAGAGGCCACTGAAGGCAGCACACACTTAGATTTAGGTGTCTGCAACTTTACCTAGTTTGCACTAAAGTTCTACAGTGCTACAGTCTAAACCACTATACGAATAATAACTGATTGAAAGTCCCTCTGCACATCTCAATATATTTTTTGTAATTCTCAAATTTCAAGACACACTTCTGCGGCTTGTTTTGTTCCTCTATTTTCTAAATTATGCTCACAATTTGCAAGTCTGGTATGAAAAGCATTAAGCATCATTAGTCACAGTAGCTTTAGCACACACTGATTGAGGAATTTAGAAGTGGATTTTGTCTTTTTCTACAATACATCTTCACTGGCAGATACATGAACCCTAGAAAGAAAGTTTGTAATCTCTAATTTATACAAAAGGGATTTAGCCTATTGCCTGAATACATTTAGTTCTTTCTTTAAATTGTGTTGGTTAGATGCTTTTCTCAGCTTCTGTGGTTCACCAAAACTCAGTGCCACAGGGCCACTGCAGGACTAGCGTAGGATAGGATTAGCGTAGTGCAAATCTCTATTGATCTGTTAAGTAGTGCCTGTTTTCTGGTGTACAATTGCATATATCTTGCCTGGCAAACCCAGAATGATATCTCTCTGTATTTTTTATACAGATTGAGTTTATACAGATCAGTCTGGTCCCCACATCCGCTGCTGTGTTTCAAACCCGGTCAAACATGATCATGCAATCAGAAACCTGCAATGTTTTTCAGCCCCCTGTGATTTTTTTTTCTTTTAGTTTTTTCTTTATTGCTTAAGTATCATAAATAAACACCAAACCATTGTTCAGGATGGGGGGAGGGGTGGATGATGCCTTGAATGTTCCACTGTATAGTATCAATTGTATCTTACATTCGTTCAATTACAGGTGCTTTTATTGTTCAAAAATACCCTGAACAACATGCATTCTTATAGTTTGTGTGGTCACCTCTCCACAGAATTGACCTGTAACAGTAGCTCAGTTGGTACAGTGTTTTTCCACTCATCCGAAAGTTGGTGGTTGAGCTGTCAGATCCACTGACCCACAGGTTGGCGGTGTGATTCCAGCTAGGGGCAAGACACTTAACCCACCTCGCCCCCAGTGTCTGTGTATGAATTTGTATGTGAATGGGTGAGTGGTTCCTTGATGTAAAGCGCTTTGAGTGCCATGAAACTGGAAAAGCTTTATATAAAAATATGACCATTTATCATTTAGTGGCCTGGTGGCATCTCCTTCTTGCCAATAGATTAGGTTTAAGCACAAACTGTGGAACATTCCAGGTAGCAAGCCCTCCATGAGAAAAACTGCATAGTCCACCTTTAAATGCTATATCATGTTATTATTATATTTCACTTGGCTCGCCTTCAGTGCGTCCCCTTAGCTCTCAACAGAAACTAAATTCTCTTATGACTTTATAGAGAAATCCCCTTTTATTGTAAAACTCAGGTTCTTATTTGAGTAATATTTTTCTTATATTTTTGTCCTTTTTCAATATCCACCTTTGCTCCTCCAGGTCATCAGTTCCGCTCTGTCTGTTCTTACAACATCAAAAGGATAAAATAAGGTCAGTATTTCATTCAGTCTATTTTCTGCACCAATATGTCCATTTGCATAAGGTGTCATATTGGGCTCGGGGTGACTGGGCACCTGTCTCCCCATGTGTTCATCCAAAGAATTCAACTCTTAATAACATAGGTGTGAATCTCCTGGGTTATTTTGGAGTCTTTCCTTTTGGCTCCTGTGTGAACATTTCCTGGGCTCAATTTAACTTTGATCAACACATTCCCAGAGAAAGCCATCTGCTGATTTGATTTAGACAAATTACTCCTGTGTTGGGTTTTGTAACACAGCAAATCTCCTGTTTATTTTTGTTTTGTAGAGGCTAGTGTGTGAGAAGGGATTCAATTTGCATTTGACTGTTGTGAAGGTTAAAGTGTAAAATATTCGTATATGCTCACTCTGTCTTATATATATTAACTACTAAAGGTGCTGTACCACATTTTTACTGTCTTAAACACATGAAAACCAGAACTATTTCATTTTAAACAGTTTGCAGTGGTTCAAAGTCGTTCTTCACTTACCTTATACATTCCGAACATCCTAATTATTCACCATGATATAAGCACTTTTTACAAATTTGTGAAACCGGCTGCTAACAGTGCACTTCCTGATTATTAGATGATAAAAAGCGTTATAATTAAATGCAGATATCATGCAGCTGACTTATATTTACTTCAAGAGCGTACTGACCAAATATCAGTACAGGGGAAAGAATTTTGTTCACATGTAAAAAAAAAAAGAGTACAGGGCCTTTAAAGATCCTATATTATGCAAAATTGACTCTTGTGAGCTTTAAGCCATGTTATGTTACGTCGTTGTTGTTTGAGTAATCCTTTATTATTAGTCTGTCTACATCTCCAAAACTCAAAATGCTCTGTTCCACCTTGTGATGTCATGAAGTGGTAGTTTTTAACAGCTAACTTTTACCTTTAGTTCAGTACAGAGCAGTGATTCCAGTCCTGAAATCATCCCAATGACTCTAGTGAAGGTGTATGGAGTTTAAAAACACAGTGGAGCACTTCCTGTATTACCATATGACATCACAAGGTGGAGCAGAGAGCTTTCGGTTTGAGAGAAGAACTCAGCCTAAAAATGCATATGAATAATATGTGAATGAAAACAAAACAGAACTATGGCTGTTTTGATGAGGAAACAACATTATAACATAGATTTTAAAAAATAGCGTAATATTGGCCCTTTAATAAACATCACTGCCAATAGTGTAGAGACCATATAGACCATATTGTTATACTAAAACTCAACATGTCATGATAATAAGGTTAATATACAGTACATGTGAACCATATGTTAGACAAATTAATAACCAAGTACTCAGTCTGATACAAAATGGCTTCACTATAACACCATCATCATCTCTGACTGCATTGAGAAACTAGATCTATTAATACTCTGTTATAATAATAATCTGTTAGTACGGTACTCCATACTGTTAGAAAACAAGACTTCCATCATCATTTGCGTAAATGTTGACTAAATTGTTTTTGAAAATTCTTGAAATAAGATTAGGCAATGTGACAAGTATTTATTTTCTTCTTTCAAATGTAGCAGAATCATTCACTAATTCAAGTTAGTAAATGACGCTCTTTTTCTTATTTTAGTAAACAAACCTTTATGCTTGTTCAATTCACAATCTAAGACAAACACAAAGTGATACAAAAGCGATGTCAGCACTGTAAAAATCAAAATAAGTTCTTCAATTCTGCGATACTTCATGTTATTATTATCATTTTGGTTTGGGGATTTTATTTTATTTACCATCGATTTTGTGTCCTTCTCCTTAGCTGTCTCCTCTAATACACTGTTTGTATTGCAGGGGGCTGTCCAGTCTTCGCCCTCTCCTAAAGCCTCCTCTTCCTCTCACGTTGGTGCTGTCTGATCTGGTGAGGGGCTGAAGTTGTAGCTGCAGGTTCCTCTCTTCTGTCTGCCTATGAATTGCTTTGGGGTTGTACAAAAACATGTGGTAAGGATGCGAATGTAGTTGAGAAGTGAATTTCGGTTGCAATTTACAGCGCAGCAGCATAATAGTAGTGATAGTAGGATAGAAATGGTTACTGTGACAACAATTTACGGCCAGATTTTCTTACTATTACCAACAAACTACTCCTGGACATTTCCAATCTTCTACTGCGAAAGGACAAGATCTCGGATATAAGCAGTCAAATGAGTTTCCTTCTGCAGAGTGGCGCTCCCTTAGAGATAGGGTGAGGAGCTCAGTCACACGGGAGGAGCTTGGAGTAGATCCACTGCTCCTCCACGGCGAGAGGAGCCGGCTGAGGTGGCTCGGGCGTCTGTTCCGGATGCCTTCTGGATGCCTCCTTAGAGAGGTGTTCCGGGCACATTCCAACAGCAGGAGGCTCCGGGGAATACGCAGGACACGCTGGAGGGACTGGCCTGGGTGGAAAGGGAAGTCTGGAACTCCCTACTCAGACTGCTGCCTAAGCAACCCAGCCCTGGATGAAGCAAAAGAAAATGAATGGATGGATTACATTTAATCAATTACAAAGGGGTTAGTTTATGAGTTCTGAATGTTTAAGAAGTCATAGAATGCGTATAGTTCTATAGGTGACCATATAACATTGCAACCACTAAGGCAGATGTCAACATGTTCTGCATAGCTATTGTTGTAAGTGTCCAGCCACAGACACTGGTGCTGATACATCGAAAAGAGTCTGAATAATTGAAGAATAAAACATTAATGTCCATGTTAGGGGCTGCAGTGGTAATATTTCCTCCTCTCCATCTGCACATTCACACACTGCTAAAGTCATGCATGGCTGGCTCCCTCACCCCTCGTGCTCGGGCTAAAACCTATGTTTAATTTTCATTCTGCTGTTGCAATGGCTGCTGGGTAAATTATTAATGCTCACTGGTAGCGGCGGGCACTTCATTTTCAGGCGTCGTATTTGCGAGGAGAGAAACGCAGTGTGATAAGGGGACATAAAGGAACAAGGGTGTAGAAGGTGTTGCGTTTGAAAAGAGGTGAGTTAAAAACAGGTTTGAGATCAAGGGGAGTAGGAGTCTTGTTTGTCATGCATGATAAACCAACAGAGAGCCAGGGGGATACGGAACTTCTGCGTTTCAGCACATTTCAGAAATAGTAGTGAGGGCACAGAGGAAGGAGAAGAGGAGGAAAGCTCAAAGAAACTGTACAAAAGCTGAGTGCAACCAAAGAGGCGATTCCACTAGCAAGCAAGTCACATGTTACAGGGGACATCCTATGCAAAACCAACTTCTATGAGCTTGTACTCATGTTATAAGAGTGTTCTCTCATCATCATCAGCTTAGTCAAAGTTTTATTTCAGTTGATTCATGCATGTTTGAGTATTCACACATTTCTATATAGCGCTTTTCCAACTTCAAGGCACTCAAAGCACTTTTGCACCAAGGAACCACTCACACACATTCCAGTGTGCGCAGACACCAGGGGCAAGGTGGGTTAAGTATCTTCCACGAGGACACGACGATAGCGTTCACCTGTGGGAGCTGGAATCGCACCGCCAACCTGTGGGTCGGTGGATCTGACTGCTCTACCAATGATATTTATGTCGAGAGCGGGATTCAAACCGCCAACCTTCAGATCAGTGGACAAACATTTTACCAACTGAGCTACTGTCGACCATTTAAGGCGTGAGTGTTCAGAAAATGTCTGTTTTCACCTACCCTCTATCCCCGCCCACAACTCTGTACTGAGATTATTGGAAGAATTGAGACTCATACATGTCGGGTTCAAAAATGTTCAGCAGCAATTTTTCAACAGTAAAAACACATAAATGAAATGAAAAGGACAGTTGTATTGCTATGTTTTAGATCAACATTATGGTTTACAGTGAACAAAATGTAAAACAAAAACTAAGTAGTGAGAATTCATAAAATGTCTTCTTCACTTAAGTGTATAGACCTATGTCCCCCAGTGATGTGTTTTAGAAAGAGAAAGAGCATCCTTAAAGCGACAGTGGGTATTTTGTTTCACGATCTGGGGACATTGAAGTTGCCCCCTCCTCCTCTTCCTTCTCTTCCTCCTCCTCCTCTCTGTCACTGCCGCCTCTCTCAGAAACAGGAAATGTTGTATTGAGCCGAGAGCAGTGTTTTGTTTGTTCACTGGAAGCACCACTGGCCTTGGACAGGAGCCAGAGCACTGCAGCATGACCACACAGCCTCTGTCTCCCACGGAAACCCCTCTTCATCAGTCTGCTCGGCTCCATCATCCATCAGTCTGCTCTCACTATGTCGTTACTAGTGAAACGTAGATAACTTTCAGAGTGTAGACTTAAGCAAAACGATATATTTACATCAAAAGCATATGTATTTAGGGGATTCATTTGTATACATTGGTCAGGACAAAGAATGACATGACAGGGAATTGTAACCCTTTAAAGAAGACATTGTGCTTGTGTCTGCTGTGTAGTTATAACCTATGACACCCGTGGATCATTATGTTGTAATTTGCACATTTTAAATTGCAATATTCAGCTTCATAAAAGAAACAAGTCCACTGACTTCCGCGTTAGAAAACTGTGGTGCCCAATGGGAGCGACATCGCCACATAAAAGAAACAAGTCCACTGACTTCCGCGTTAGAAAACTGTGGTGCCCAATGGGAGCTGACATCGCCATAAACGTCATCACAACAAAGAGCCGTGCAGCTGTCAGCCCCTCCCATGGATAGCTTCATATCACGCTAATGAGTAGCCGATTTTTTTCATTTGTACCAAAATAACTACATGACACTGCCGAATCCTCCATGTATCACCAATTAAGAAAATCAAATTAGAGAACCAAGTAAGTAGAGAGCAGTGGGCGTATGCCAGTGCGGTGAAAGTTGAGTTGATTGGCAATATGCATGCATGCATGAATCATTCCCAAAACAACTTTGAGAGAGTAAATGAGAAGGGGAAACAACTATAACATGGTTAAAAGCTCTGAAAAGTCAATTTTGCATAATAGGTCTGCTTTAAGACCAGTCCCTTCAAAGTTTTCTGTTTTCTTAAAGGCCCTATACCTGATTTTAGTTTCTTGTGGCTCAGGCAGACCATGAAGTGTTTTGTAAAAGCAGCTATTTGTGAGAAAATGAGACTGGATGATATGGTTCAACATAAGAGTAAGAGAAGGGACAAAATGGCCAGCACATCAGGCTCTCATGTGGCAGAATCACCCTAGTCATGCTGAATAGTCGAGGCTAGCTATTATAGCAGTGTTTAGCAAAAAACAATTTAAAAAGTAGTTAATGGAAAGAAAAGTGGGGAATTTATTCCAATCCCCAGGGCCCTCTGCTGTTACTTTGATGGAGCGCCTGTGTCTAGGATGTCACAATTGACAGAGATGGACGGTAGATGCAGTGAGAGGAGGGATAAAATATCTAAAATATCTACACTAAATATCACAACACGCTTGATAGTCACAACTTGTCGTTGGTTGTAAGATGGTGATTTTGTCCCCTGTCTCGCTGTGAGACCCGCAACTAGGGTTGTCAAATGTATCAGAAATCAGATACTAATCGATATTAAAATTATCTGTGTAATCCTTCAGTCGTCCGGGTATGATCCATAGCAAAAATTCCAATCTGTCAACTGGACAAAAAGTGAAAACGTTTCACCGCTCATCCAGTCTGCTGTACATCTCCATCTCAAAGCCACGAACCACTCCTTTGAAGATAGTGAGGTACAGATTTTAGCTAAAGAAAAGAAATGGTTTAAGAGGGGAGTTAAAGAGGTAATTTTTGGAAAGACAATCCATCTTTGAACAGGAATGGGGACCTTGGACAATTATCTCCTATTTATAACTCCATCCTCAAACCTAAACCTAAACAACAACAAACAAGGAAGACAATAGTGATAGCCAGTGTGCTAATAGGTGTGAGAGCATCCATTAGGGGCCTGAATCTGTAAACAAATAGGTGTGTTAGTTTCAGTGTAGTTAGCTCCTCCCTTCAGACAGATATAAGGCAGTGTCCACCAGTAATCTGACCAAAACTGAAGAAGTCGCTTGGATTAGCAGCGAAGCATCTTCTCTCTAAAACTTTTGTCCAGTTGACAGAATTGAATTTTCTTGTGCTATAGATGTTAAAACTAGTATCAAAAGTAAATACTCATTTGAACAAGTTTTGATACTAAAAAAGTCACATTCAGGACAGAAACGAACCTTTCTTGAATAGCTATAGAACGATACGATGGACCACTATGGGACCTACCTGGATGACTGAGGGATTACACAGATATAAGGCCATGTGGAAATATAAAAGCAAGTACTATCATTTAATGTTGAAAGTCACATTCTATTGTCTAAAGAAAGAGTATTTTTATTATCATCACGGTATCGGAATCGGTATCGAGGATCGGGTCTATTCCTTAGTATCGAAGCCGAAATTTTAGTATCATGACAGCACTACTTGTAACCCACAGTTTTGAGCTACGACACAAATCATACATCCAGCTTTAGTCTGAACATTTCACTTTCTCATAAACATAATATCAATACAAACATTTTAAACACATACACCGCCAACCTGCCATTTAACCGCCCACAAAAATAATCAGATCTTTTTTTTCTCATGGCCTGGACTTGTTTTTCCCCCATTTGTTATTTCATATTTCTTTTTTTCCTGCCTCTGATTCATCGCCCTGGCAACAAAGTGATGGTGATGGGAGAGTGGGAGTTGTAATTCGGAGCACTTGGTAGAAAAGCTCACTGCTAAGAGTGTAAATGTGTTAGTGACCCACATATCGGCCTGCATATATAGAAGGCGCTCCTATGAACCAGATCCCCCCTGAATCAGCCCATCCATCTGCGCTAAGTCCCTGTCCCCAGTGCATTGTGGGAGGTAGTGCTGACATTGTGGCAGGTGGGGCCAAGCTACAGCAATGTGTTTCGTTGGATGAATTCACCAGGTATTGCTTTGTTCCAGCTCACATTTCCCCTTGGTATTGTGTCGTTATGTAAATCTGTTGGTGTGTGCATTCAGTTCATATAGGACATACATCATATTTGTAATTACATTCAGAGGCATAGAAAGAATGCCAGTGCCAATTCTTGTAACGGTGAGATCCTCATAAGAGCTGCATATGTTCACAGGTGAGGAAAACTTCAAAGTAGGTCGCATGCAACTTAGGATTGTCTGGCTTAAAAATGAGGTAGAGCCAAAGGCAGCATTTGTTAAAAAGGGGTATACAAAATTATATATGTAGTAAAAAGAAGTGATGTAATTAAAGACGCACTATGTAACTTCTCTGGTGGAAGGTCTGCTTTCTTGTCTCCATTTAATGTTGCTTTGTCTAAAATGATTTTGTCATGATTTTAGTGCCCTCTCCCTCCTATGTCCTGTGTTTCCCCTCCCTCTCGTCCCCGTGTGTCCTTGTCTGTCTGTGGAGCTGGGCGCGGTCGGAACTTCCTGGAGCCTGTCATACCTGCAGTTCATCAGGCCAGTCCACTCACCTGCTCCAGTCTAAAAACCCAATCTTTTCCTCCACTCTTTGCCAGATCGTATGTTAACTTTGCATGGTATTAACCTTTAGCTCAGTTTATTGAAACAGTTCATTTTTGCTAAACCTGCTTTTTTGATTAACTTACCTGCTAATACCTACCTTTCCTCTACGCAGACGTCCGATCCAGCTTCAGATCCTAGTCCAGCTGCCTCCACTGCCCTGTTTCTTGGACCTTTTCCTGGATACAATAAACTCTGTAACACTTTTCCATTACTTGTTCATATTAGTTCATAGTTCATTTTAAATGGTTTGCATTGGTCACTTACTTTATTCATTCCGAGCATCCTAATTATTCACCAGGATGAGTTTATAAGCGCTGTTCACAACAGAGCAGAGTTTGCAGTGACGGTAAAGCTAACAACAACTATCATGCTACTGCGCGCTTCCTGATTATCAGACAATAAAACACTTTATAATAAATGTAAAGATGCAGCAAAGACGCAGCTGATTTATTTTGCCCTCAAGAGCAGCTTATACAATATATTCGTACTGGGGCAAGACATATTTTGCTCAAATACTTTGGGGGAAAAAATCAGGTACAAGACCTTTATCTTGCTTGTATTCAATTACAGATATTTTTACTGCCAAAAAGATACCTTAACAAACATGCATTGTAACTGTGAGCATGGTTGCCACTCCACAGATCAGACCTGTGACTTGGCTTGGTGGCTTCTCCTGCTTGTGTCTATTAAGAGTTATAAGTTAAATGCCATAGTATGGAACATTACAGCCAAACAATAACGTCAAATGTAGACCAGCAAGCCCTTCTTTAAGTAACACAGCACTGAGCAAATCTTCACTTGGTTCTTACTCCAACTGATAACAGAAGACAAGATGATAGATAGAGTTCATATATTTTGTCAAAAAAGTGAATGCATTCTGTGTATCAACTGTTTTTGTTTGTTTTGAACTTACATCTACGCCTTTGTGTATTAATGTGCCTCTAAAATGTCTTGTTCAGTTAATTACCTCACTTAAAGCACCCACACGTCCCCTTTAAACTATTCATGAACAGCTATACAACACAACAGTGTGCGAGACTTGTGTATACAGACTGAATGGGATTTTTTATTCAGCTAATTAATTACACTTTAATTACATAGTTTTAAAAAGAATAATACTCATTTTAATTTTCACCCAAATGTTCCGCACAGTAGTGAACTCGGCATGACACAGGAAATTAAATTACTTGAATAAAAACCCAGCTTCTTTATCAATATTTCCAGCGCTAACTGTTACTTTGCGAAACACTTTTCAAACATCATAATTGAGTCTGGTTGGCTCGTGGCCTCCAGTGTTGCTCTCAATAGCTGCTGCCCAAACCTATTATTTGGATTGTCTAAAATAAACCATCTCTGAACTGTGGGGCTGGGAGAAAAGGATATCCAAAGCTTTTAAGGCACTTCCCTTTCTGTGGTGTGTTCACAAAGCACTGGTCTTGACCCATACGCTGCAGGCTGTTGTACACGGGGCTGCAGACACAAATGGATTTCACTGTGTCTCTGCTGAACACGGGTTTGGATAGTTTACATTCTCCGGCTCGTCCTCAGAGCTCTGGCTAGAAAGGAGAAAATACAATAGGAAGTTATGAAACAGGGGCATTGTATTACACCAGTATGAAAGCCTGTTACAAATTTAAGATAAGATGAGCGAGAGAAGGAGAAATTCAAGGTAACTTCAGGTACAAATGTGTAACTCTAAAATAGATATATATCGGCCTCGCAATTTATGTTTTGGTGGGAATCTGCAACACATAGGGGAGCTTGAATGATTTCACAGAGACTGAAATATGAACAGCAAACCATAACAATCCCATGCATTTCAGAGCGTTTTGTAGAGGTTTGTTGTAGACGTTTCCAGAGGACGTTAGGTTATTTAAATAACTGCAGTCTTCGTTAATTAGACTGGACTGGAACCAATGATCAAACAAATCGTTCACGTTGACTGGTTGAAGCATCACAAGAGGAACAAGCCAAAAGATCTAACTTTAGTTAAATCCATCTGAGAGAAATGCACAGGCGTCTTACCCATCCACAAACGCACAAAGCTCTTCCTTCTGCGTGTTTTTCACAAAGAAAATAGTCTGTGTTTTTGTTAAAATAGGCCAAAGTACGTCTGTCTGCGTCGCCATGTTTGTTTTGTTCTGCAGAACAAGATGGATTCTCAAGAGTTTGTGAACTTGCAAAAGTTTCTGTGATTTCTTGTGACTATTCAGTTTTCATTTCTTTTAAATGTAATCAATCTTGAAGTTTTCACATGTAGCTGGTCTGATTGAATATTAGAGAAATATTTGATTTGTAGTAGTAGTAGTAGTAGTAGTAGTAATCCTATACAGAGCTGCTTGTGAAATTTCATTGCAACAGTATTATGCTTAGAGCTAGATTCAACAACAAACATTTTGAAGGAGAAACCAGAGCTAAGTCTTCAAAAATCAATACAGTAATGGTTGTTTCATTAGACCCCATGATCTGAAATATTTTGGAGAAGCAGAATTGTCAAACTCACATCATTGACTCAAATTTTACACTCTAAAATAAACACCTTGATTTATTTATATCTGCTGTATTTATGTCCCACTGGGAGGCTGCTGCAGACCCACTCATTCACAGCAGTTTGCCTGGGAAACCTGCCAGTGCTGCAGCCCACATTAGTCCCAAGGCAATCTGCACAAGGTGACTGCTGGAATTAGTGAGGACCAGCTCGATTTAATTACTTGTATTTTATTTTTGTTAGTACACATATTATGCGTTCTTGTGGCTTTAATTTCTTTTAAACATGCCTTTGGTCACCTTGAGATAAGTATTTCACCTTTTTTTTTTAACTTCAGATAATAACTTTATTAAGTACATTTCCATTTCCATTAAGGCATTTAGGTGTTGAAGCTCCCTCTGCTGTCAGCAATGGGAATGAACAAGAAATGAAGCAGAGCCAGTCTGGAGATGGTTATTGGGCTTAAAAACTGTACTGGAGAAGTCTAGATTTTTACAAGGAACGAAACAATCCAGGCAAAATGCGATGGGAGTGCTCAGAAAATACAACACCAGGAATGTATTTAATGAGGGGACAACAATATAATATATGGTTAATAGCACAAAAAGTCAAATCTGCATAATATGTGACCTTTAAATATTTTCCTTTTTTTTTTTTTTATTTTAAAGGGCCCATATTACTCAATTTTCTGATCTATGTTATCATGTTGTTTCCTCATCACAAACATATCCGGAGTTGTGTTTTGTTTCATTCACACATGTTTAACACACAATTTCTGCATATTTAGGCTGAGTTCTTCCCTTAAACAGAAGACACTCTGTTCCACCTTGTGATGTCATGTGGTAATACAGGAGGTGTTCCTCTGTGTTCATTAGCTTCATACATTTCATTAGAATCATTGGATCATTTCAGCCATGGAACTGCCAATTTTTACTGAACTAAAGGTAAAAGGTAGCTGTTAACTTGAAAACTACCACTACATGAAATCACAAGGTGGAACAGGGCATTTTGAGCTTTGGAGATGTAGACAGAATAATAATAAAGGGTTACTCAGACGTGTGTGAATGAAACAAAACACAGTTCTGGGTTTGTTTTTGATGAGGTAGCAATGTTCTAACATGACTAAAAGTTCACAAGAGTCAGTTTTGGGTAATATAGGACCTTTAAATTGTATTATTTTCTTTAATTATGCTGAATGTATTTATTTAATTTTTTTTTCTTTTTCTCTTTCCATTTTTTTTTTTTTTGTCTTTGTTGAAATCTGAAACACATGACTGTAGAAGCCTCGCCCAGAGCCCATCCTAAGCCTTCACCGCAGTCTGCATTATTCTATCCTCCCTCTCACTCCACTGCACATCTACATGGCTCTAAGAGAAATAAATACCACTAAATCTAGCACCAATTGACTTGTTTAAATCCCTCGCAGCTCAGAACGCTCATACAGGAGCGGAGAAAGGCGAAGGGGAGTGGTTGAGCCTAGTTTAGTGCACTCACAGTTGGAAACGCAGAGTTAAGTCATGGCTTATGTTCTGTGCCCGGAGAGATGGGTGATTAATGGGGCTGTGGCGCGGCGCTGGTTTCATGCATGTTGTCGCCGCATGCTTCACTGTGCACTGTCATCATGGGCCACGTAATGAGACTCCCTCTGGATAAATGAGGACCGCTGTTACATACAAACACACAGGCAACCAGCATCTGCAGTTATGTTAATGTAAAGATTAGATTAGAAAATGGTTAATCGTCTTTGGCCATGCACAGTGATCACACAGCAAAGTCATTACATGGTATTGTTCACTCGTTTGAAGAAGTCTCATGGTTTTCATTCAAACCCAAGGACAGTCGTGTTTGTTGTAGTCGGTGAGAAATCCGCAATAATAATGTACAGTTGTGAAGATTGCTTTCTGTAGCCTTTCCACACTCTGATATTTTATTGTCAAAAGTTTCACAATAAAATCTTGAGCCTTCAAATATATCAAATTACAAGACTTTTTGGTAAATGGTCAAATTTTTATACAGCGCTTTACATCAAGGAACCACTCACCCATTCATTCACACACCAGTGTACACAGACACTGGAGGCTATGTGGTTAAGTGGTTGTACACAGACACTGGAGGCTATGTGGATTAAGTGTCTTGCCCAAGGACACAACAACAGGATTCATCTGTGGGAGCGGGATTCAAACCGCCAATCTGTGGATCAGTGGACAAACACTGTACCAACTGAGCTACTGTCCATGGTTTGCCTTAATGCAAAGTTCTGTTGGAGTAGCTTAAAACAGAGAGTACTACATATACCATGATCCTTGCAACATGAGAAAATAACTGTTATTAAGCGCTTCTGTAACTTCTGTATCATCTTTGGAATATGACTGTAGCATTAGCACCAAAGACTTGTCAAGGCATTTTCAAAGGAAAAAAAAAAAACTAGCATATACACATTTTTGTTAGCCTTCCAAAATTATTGCAATAAATGTCTCACTGTGACTGAGATGCATCATGATAATATTGTACCATGAGATTTGATTCATGTTATATCTATATTTTGAATACAATTTTCAAACCAAAATGACAGTGGAGTCAATGGAGTTGAAATGTCTTGCTCAAGAGCACAACAGCAGTGTGACTGGGGGATGGGGTTCAACTATTGTTATTCATATTTAGACACAAGAAGCTCCTGAAAATGACTTTCGGATGGAACTCAAAACATTACAGATACCTTTGTCTAAAATTGTCTATCACAGGCCTTTGCTGGAAGAATGAGGGATTACATCGACTCAGATGACGAGAGTTCATTCGCAGCAGACATTAAATTTTAATTTGCAGCATCCTGTTTTCAAGGAGCACTGTTCAAGGGGGAGATTTGTTTTTGCAAATAAACTCTTCCAGCTTTTAAACATCTTTAGCTTGTTACAAATTGCTTTCCTTTTCATTGCATAAGTGATGCAAATCCTCTTCTAACTTTTTGAATACAACTTTCATGATAACTAAATTATTCTGTTATTCACCTTATTCTGGAGGTTGCCATTCGGGTCGTTTTATTTTGCGTGGGGCTGCCGATTATGGCAGTAAATAAGTTCTATAGGGACTACAGAGCCGTTTTAAATCCTCCCAGACCATCGGTGCATTGTTGACTTGAACAACTTTTTACACAAATTAACCTTTATATCAGATTTTAGCAGCAAAACTTTCTCAAATTCTCCATTGAGATTGCCACTTAACCAGAAGTGCCATCACAAAGAAAGCTCAGTTTGGTCACATTTACGGCAAAAGTGGGCGGGGCGGAATAAGGTCAATACAACAGGGAACACCAAGACTTGGGTGTCCACAGTGGACAAAGTAAGACTATTTCCAAGAATAGCATATATTTCATCTAATACATAGCCACCTTGTTTACTATGCCCAAAACTATATTGCTAGTTCATGTGTGTGTCCACCTGTGCACTGCTCTGTGGCGTCTAAACCTCCTCATTCTAACCAGGAGAGCGAGCGTTTGGCATGGCAGACTCAGACAGATCTTTATTGGTAACTGGGGCACCGCAGGAGGGAGGAGAGAGAGAGTGTCTGTGTCAGCCATCTGCGGTTGAGTCATGACCACAGACTGAGATGTCATTATCAAACACTGGCCTTATGGAAGGTAACAAAGAGAGAGAGAGGGGGAGGGACACTTAAAAGAAACCTTGTGCGTTTTCAAACAACAACCAAGATTAATACAAATTGGAAACAAGAGTGATTCATTTGATTATTGAAGTTTCAATTAAAATTCCCTTGTAACTTTGCCAACTGTTTGTCTCCACGGAGATGTAATAACTTTACATGGAATATTCCACAGTTTGATATTAAAGTCTCTCTGTGGAGACAGCAGGTGACACCACAAAGCCAAGTTACAGGTCAGATCTGTGGAGAGGTGATCCTGCTCAGAGTCAGAATACACATTTTAAGCTGTAAGAACCTGTAAATGAATGCCATACAGTTTAGCAATCCAGAAAAAAAATAGATGTCTCCAAACAAGCACACAGCACACTGACAAAAGTTACATAGTGGATCTTTAAATCATGTCATTATTGTTATTGATTGTGTTTAAATGTCTGCACTCTATGGGTCCTCTTTATTTGAGGAAGTTACTGCAGCCCTATACTCCACCCAGAGCCCTGAGGTCAGCTGACCAGCTCCTGCTGCCTGTGCCCAGACCAGAGGTGACAGAGCCTTTTCTGTGGCAGCGTCCAGACTATGGAACAGTCTCCCTCTGCCTGTCAGATCCTCTCAGTCTTTAACACAGTTTAAGACTAGACTGAAAACTGACCTCTCCCTGGCATTTAATACAAGCTAAACAGGATATCATGGTGTTTTATTGTTCTTTTCCTATGTATCGTGTGATCTGTATTATTTGTTTTTTGTTCACTTTTATGTGAAGCACTTTGGTCAGCTGAAGTGTTTTAAATGTGCTATATAAATAAACTTGAATTGAACTGAATAGTGTCCTCATTCTGACAAATGTCTTTTTTTTGTTTTTTTGTTTTTTTTTTCAATTTTGCAAAGACAGTCTGTCAGAACAACAGCCACTTGCACAACCAACTTGCCACATATGCTCATTTGAAAAAATGTTTGATGCCAGCGTATGTTTTATTATATTATATTTACATTACACATCACTTTTTTAGTATAGAAGGCCTAACACAAACACATCAATGCCCTTCCTGTCTGTCTGACCATGACTGGTGGTCCCTGAGATCTGTAGAATTTTCAGTTAGTATAAACCAATGGAGACATTCAGATACTAAACCTAGCCTTCACCCAAAAGTCAACTGTCACAGTTCTGCCTGTTTTTTCATGTTTATCCCAGTCAAGCTCCAGTTTCCCTGCAGCTGCTATTTATTTCCTAATCAGCCCAGGGTAGCCTATATATACTCCCTCTGTTCGTTCAGTTCTTGCTAGATTGTCAAACAGTCAAGAGAGACACTCAAGCCCTGCATCTGAACAAATCTGTTGTTTGCATTCTGCAATTCTGAACTTGTTTTAAAGTCTGTCTGAGGGACCTGTTCCTGAGTTTATTTTCCCAGCCTGTTTCCCATATTGATTCCCCCTGGTGGAAGAGATTTGTGTTGACATTAAATAAGACATTCAATCCTCAGTTGTTTGTTGCCTTGGTTGTCATATTAAGAATTACCTGTTTGAAGGACACTTTCTGTTATATTTACTTAGACTAAGAAGTTTGGCTGTATATTTTGTGTTGCATTTGAGTCCAGTTTTACCTGCGTGATACTAACATTACCAGTATGCATTTACCATGATCTAGCAGCTTATCAGGCTGTCCCACGGATCAGTTGTTTACTTTAAAAAATAAAAAAAAGTAGTGTTTTAGCTAATGTGCTGTATCTCTTTGAATGTCTTAATCCCAAACTTTATATTTAGAGACTTTTGAAGGACTAAAAGTGTTGTGTATTACTTAAAGGTCCTATATTACAAAAATAGAGTCTTGTGAGCTTAAAGACATACTAAAATGTTGTCACCTCCTCAAAAACAAACCTGGAGTTATGTTTTGTTTCATTCACACATGTTTGAGTAACACTTTGCTGTCTGTCACATCCTCAACGCTCAACAGCTACCTTCTACCTTTAGTTCAGTAGCGATAGGAAATTCCAGGGCTGAAATGATCCAAATGATTCTAGTGAAGGTGCATGGAGTTTAAAAACACAGTGGAGCACTTCCTGTATTACCACATGACATCACAAGGTGGAACAGAGTGTTTTTTTTCCATTTGCGAAAAGAACTCATCTTAAATATGCAGGGTTTGTGTGTTAAACATGTGTGAATGAAACAAAACACATCTTTAAGTATGTTTGTGATGAGGAAACAACATTGCAACATAGATCAGAAAATAGTGTAATATGGGCCCTTTAATGCTCAGTTAAAAGACTCAGAAGTGGACCAATGCTGTCTCTTAAACTTATGGCCGCTGCCCCGATAATGTAGGAACTATATAATAAATCCTGTGCTATCAGTGCTTAAATCAGAAGAACAAGCGGACATCAGCAGTCTGCTCCAGCACTTATACATAGCACTCTTTTTGTGCCAAGAAAAGTTAATGATCGCACAAGCCTCTCACATGCTACGGTCCCTTATGCATAGATCAAATGTTGGCCTGCAAATCATGGCATATGTTTCTTTCATTAGGAAAACTTGTATTCTTTTGTTCCCTTTCTAGTATGTAAAATGGCATCTCCAAGTTAAAAAAAATGCTCGGATAGAACAAACTGCTTTTTATGGCAGCAGTTGAACCGTGCCACAGGCGGATGGCTCTGCTGGGGACTGGAGAGCAGAGGAGTGAGAAAAGCATGACAAAAGCTCTGATTTACAATGGCGGTCTCTGTATGACGCTTCAAAAGACACTTCAGAATACACTTCAGAATACACTGTGAATGCCAGGTCCCTTTGTCATAATAAGACTTTAAAGTGGACACGCGGCACGTGGCAAGTATAACATTAAGAATTGATAATGGCTCAGTGGTTGGAGCATTCGCCCACAAACCCAGAGGTTGGAGGTTGGATCCCATTGTTGTTATTTCTTGGGCAAAATGCTTCGGCTATTTGGGGTGACGGTTGCCTGGCAGGTCAAATCCCACTTGGATTGGAGTAGGTAAAATAGGCTTTTTTCCCCAAAAACACTTGACTAAAATGACCCAATTCAAACTGAATCTGTTTCTGAACCCTTTGGAGTACACACACATGACTGAACTCTTTGTGAAGCTGGAGCTCTGTAGTTTTGGCCTCTGTTGTCTTATCTATTCTAATTATACGTGGGAACAAGCTAAGCACAGAGTAACATCAGATTTCAAATCCAGCCTAGATTTTGTTTTGGTAAATATAAGGATAGGTATAGCTATTGCTCAGAAAATGTATTTTTTCCACCTACCCCATGTCTCCACCCACTGCTCTGAACTTGCGAAAAAAAAAAAATCTGCCTCCAGGTCATACATCTGTAGAGTGTTATTTGTGGGACAGTGGGAGACTTACATTAGGGAACATTTTCCCTCAAATTTGATGTGTTAGAAGAATACAAATGGGGCAGCTGAAAAAGTGTGGACAATAACCAAACTGGGCCAGAGCATCTGGAAAATGGGGGCTCTTTTACACTGCCCTGTCATCTGTGGTCAATAAAAAATAAAAAATAAAAAAAAGAATGCAGCAGAAAGTAGTGAAGAGAGAGAGAAAGCTGATCCAATAAAAGAATAAAACAAACACTCAATCTGTTTTTACATCAAACCATTTAAAAGGGTGTAACATTTTTATTTAAAGTAATTTAAATATTTAAACAACAGTGTTGACTTTACAGTTTGAGAGCCATTGTGAAGTTAATGTATTCTTAATTACAAAAACATTGTATATTATGGGCAAGTTATTTGTGGATAAAATATCCAATAAGAAACCCATCTGAGCTTCTCACTTTGGGTTGCCAGATCCTACGAACCAGATGGAAATAAACACAAAATTACTCTCTCCGATCTGAACACTCACTATTAAACCAATCATTAATTGGCTGCAGGTGCTAACCAGTTAGCTGATAGGAAATTTGAGCGCTGAAATGATCCAATGTGGGTCTGGTGGTGAAAGCATCTCAATCTGTTTTCACACATCAAACCATTTGGCCAATATAAAGGAAATCTGTAATGTAATATTCCAATAGTAAATGCAGACATACAGAAGGCCTTCAGTTTCATCTCCTGTGTCGTGTTTGTTCTCAGAGGTTGCACTTGGTTATAAATCCTCACATAGCCTCAGGCTTCTCATATATTTCCTTTTCTTTTCTTTTCATTCTCTTCCACACCCCCCAGCCCTCTGCGTATCTCTCACTCCCTTTTTACACTGAAAATCCACACTTTCTTTCAAGTGTTCAAACTAAACTGGCACATGAGTAACAGATAAAATGTGATCAGTTTATAGTTGATAGAAATGAAGTCCAGTAGTAATAAAGTAGTAGTAATTAAACATGTAGAAATAGATGATGTCACTGGAGTGGATTGAATCCAGAAGGATCTGGGCGCCAGACTATAGACGGAGAAAATCCTCTGTCCCAACTTGAGACAATCCAACCGCAGACGCTAATTTCTTTCATGTGTTTCTCAAATGCAGAAGATGTCTCCTTTCAAAAATTCTCGTAACATTCAAAACAAAATATAACTTATTTTACCTGAGATAAATACGAGTTTGGTGCTTCGATTGTTGATTCTGCAAAAATCAGCTCTGTTGTTGTTTTTTTGTTTGTTTGTTTGTTTTTTTATGTGTAAGCAGCCATGTTTGTTTTTGACACAAATGGACCATGTGTCTCTCTCACCTGTCAATCACACCCTCTGAAATCAGGGAGACAGAATACGGCTCCAGATCCACTCGTCTTTGTAAAGTTTTGTCACAGCGTGTGATTCTGGCTGGCCAGGTAAAGTCTGTTCTATTCTATGTCTCTTTCCTATGTATCACATTATCTGTATATTTGTTTTTGTTGATTTTTATGTGAAGCAGTGTTAGGTTAGGTCTAGAATCTCTCTGTTCCACGGCAAAATATACACATCAACAATATGATTTTTTTTCCTTCCCCCAGTCTCTATGAAATGTGGTAGAATGTTGGGATGTAATCCAAAACCCACAAATTGCAGTAGCTGCAGAAGGAGAAAGGAGTGCACTAATTCAAAATATGGGGAAAAAAATGGAAACACCAGCAAGGAGAGGCAATAGATAAGACTGCTTTTGTAAACATGGGTCAAATCATTCAGCAGAGTTTAAAGGGCCCATATTAAGCTATTTTCTGGTCTGTGTTTTAATGTTGTTGCCTCATCACAAACATACCTGGAGTTGTGTTTTGTTTCAACAACATTATAACCTGTCTTAAAGCTCAAGAATCCATTTTGCATAACATTTTAACACAGCTTTGAGAATAGATAGTTCTTTTGTTTTCACTGGTTTGACTTCTCCTTAGTCTCCTCAAAGCTCATGACTTGAATATAATGGCACCACATGGCACCACGTGATGAGGCGTTACCGTGGTGACAGCTCGGGACACCTCACTCGCCCATTGCACTCTGCCTCTCTCTCTCTCTTAGTGTTGGTGATTGGCTGCACTGTGGTAATGCCACTCAAAGCAGCAAAGGAAAGAATGACTCAGGGCAAATTTGTGTAAGTCTGCAAAATATGTCTGACAGTGTTTCTGAATGTGCCCATGAGTCAGGAAACTTGGAGGTTACTTAAAGGTTATCACATAAAAGATACCGTATAAAGGCTATTCATTTAGCTGATAAACAGTGAATGCACAGTTTAAATGCATTTTAGTTTTTGCAGTTGAGTTTTTGATTATTAGCAAAACAAAATAAAATAAGTTAATAAATGAATATAAAATGCTCGAACTCGTCTGCCTTCCTGCCATTTTTCAATCTTTTGAGTCATTCATGTAAGATAAGATAAGAAAATTGTAATTTGTCCCACAATAGGGAAATTGTACAAGAGAATAATATTAAAAAGATTCAAATAGGCCTGATAAAATAAAGATATTTCACTAAAATATCAAATATACTTAACAATAAATGAATAATATGAATGAATATGAATATGAATGAATAATATAAAAGTATAATACAATCCATTCTAAATAGAATACAAATCTCTAAGGATACACAAACATTTATGGACAATAGTAGCTCAGTTGGTTTGTGTTTCTCCACTGATCCAAAGGTTAGTGGTTCGATTCACAGTGTGTGCATGCACTGGTGTATGAATGTGTGTGTGAATGGTTGAGTGGTTCTTTGATGTAAAGCGCTTTGAGTGTCTTGAAGGTGGAAAAGTGCCATATAAAAATATAACCATTTACTAATAAATAAAAGTAAAAATGCTATTGTACTGCACCTATGGTTGTTCCCATTTTAAACAGTATGACACATGACTGTAACAGGTGAATTAAATGAAAGCTGGGAGGAAATACCTGTGCAATATAAATGCACTCTCTCTCTCCTCTATTTGATTTGAGTTTTATACTACACCACCACTTATGCTAACAGTTAGGGAAAATAGTGCAAAAACTGGTTATGATCTCATATTGAAACCTTTAGATTCACTCTTTCACTCAGTCCTTCGTTTCATAACAGGTGATGAATTTAAAACCCATCACTGTACACGCTCTGAAAAAGTAGATTGGCCATCACTGTCTGTCAGAAGAGAACAACACTGTATAAAATGTATTTATAAGGGACTACTTCATAGACTGTCCGAATATTTCACTTGTTTGTTGAACTTTGATATGTGAACTTTTAATTCAAGACCTCATGATTGTCTAAAGTAAAAAAACTGGCCACAGTAGAACTGAAATGGGAAAAAAAAGCTTTTGGCTGTTTTGCTTTCTAAAAATTTAATACATTTCAAGGACATGTAAAACTGAATACATTGGTGCCACAAATGCACTTTAATAATCTGGTGATAAACATTTCTAATCACACCTGCTCCTGTTTTTTAATATTTTAAATTGACCTGTAGCTATTTGTTTTATTTGTATTTTTCTATATTTGAACCGGGTGCCCATGAAAAGGAGAGTCTGAACACTCTCATCGGCCTCTCCCTGTATAAATAATAGGACACATGTCTTTGAAGAAAGCTACACTTAGGACTTATTTTAACTTGAAAGTTAAACTTTAAAAAGTCTATCCAAATCACTGCAGAGGAGACTTTTGCAAAAATTGAGCCAGTGATTGTTGCATTCAATTTTATTCAGTATAATGAAGCATTTGGTAAGTTTCACTCATTTCCTGATGTTATTTTAAAGAGCTGAGTGGGTGGTGCTGTCCATGGTGCTGAAAGAAGAAACTCTATATTATAAATGTAATAAAGATACATTTGGCTACATTATTTGTACAAATCTGCTATGTGTCCGTCCACACACTTCTCTCCGTTACTTACACCACAGCAGCAGAACCATCAGCCTCTTCAGACTCTCTATTCATTCTACTCCTCCTTTATCCATTGGTTTTCAGAATGATGAGGAATGGGGACTGTTGCTACAGCAATTAACAATTTAAAACAAAATACTATATCTTTTGAATAGGGAAAAAACCCTCAAAATGTTGCATAGAACAGGAAACCGAAACCCATAAATGTTTTTTGTTTTTTGTTTTTTGTTGTTTTTTAATAATTAATAAATGAAGAGTTCAACAGCAAAACCAGATGTCTCCATTTTGTCAAAAAGTTTTGTTCTTTTTGTTATCATCTTCTGGAGATATTATCAATGACAATAATGTAGATTGGATTTTTGCAAGAAGGGATGGAATTATATTTTGATAGCAATAAAATACATTTGGCTTTTGAAAATATCACTATACTAAGAGTAAACTAAACGCCTCCGATGACTTTTTCGAATTACACTTATCCGTTTTTGCAGATGAACTCTTCAAATTCTCATTTTCTCATTGCTGACATCACAGATTGCCAGAGTCTAAGCGCCAAAGTCTACCTGTCTATTCACTACACCTCATTCCACTATTGTCTGAAATAGCTACTACACCCAAGGGACTAAACTAACATGTATTTATTTAGACATAACTCATTTAACACAAATACCAGTGGGAAACATCTAGCCACTAGTTTTTCTTGCAATTTGGCTTTTTCTGCAAAGTGACTGGTCTTATGAAATGATTACACTGCTCAGCCTGTTGCCAAGCCTAATTACCTGATTTAGCATTCCCTGTGAATCTCTATGATGTAAGAGGCAGTCTACATCCAGCACGGACCAGTTGGGCCTTGATGTGTAATGAGTTTCTACCAAAAGTGGTGAAATTATGCCCCATATGCAACTGTTAGGATGTGAAGAGCCTGATTGCAGTCAACAAACATTAATCTTGTTTTTAAAATGTGCGATAGATGACTGTGTAACTTCAAGGTTCTAGCTCACGGCACAAAGGCTTACCGAAGTCAAAAAAGAACTAATAAAACTTGCTTAAATGAGTTCAGTGCATATGCAAATAGGAAAGAATTTTTAATTAAAAGTTTGGAATTATACTGTGTGGCTATTTCAGAGGAACATGCTTTGTAACACAATTTGTTGGAAAAAAGCACTTAGAATGTTGGTCGTAAAATTTGAATTAGCATAGTAGTAGTTTATAGATGGTGGTGGTAGTAGTAGTAGTAGTAGTAGTAGTAGTAGACTATTTAGCTGCCTGGCCTTTTTTCTTTAAATAAAACCTTAAAGCCAGTTTCAATATTTCGTATTCTCTGTGGTGAACACTCACATGGGAAAGTACTCAACAAATGTTCATTCTATTGTGAATTTGAATTATGCTGCTAAATACAGAAAAAAGCACATGCATTTGTGTTGTATAAGTGGAATCATGGTTGTGGCAGTAGCCTACAGCAGTAGTGCTAATTAGTAGTTGGCAGGTTGGCCTTTTCACTGTAATTTCCCAGATATTGTTTATAGTTATTTATTGACACAGTATCTGAGCGCTGTCCTTACACTACCTTCAAACTGCAGAGAGGTACACTCAGGTGGATCCCAGAGGAGCAGGAGCTGTCGCTGTGTCTTAGAGCATGGAAGTCCTTGTTCCTGCTGTGGAAACCACTGTTCTGCCAGAAAGACCTTGATTCAACAACAGAGACTATGTAGCTGTCTTTGGTTGCCTCAAACCAGTTTCCAATATGACATTTCTTTTATATTTATTGTCAGAACATTTGCTCTGTGTAAATATACTGTTGTTACATGTGATAAAATAACACATTTATCAAACATTATCAGCAAAATTCACCATCTTATGGAGCGGGCAGCAACTCCATAAAATAAACATTAGCCAACAATTTTAAAAATGCATACAAAAAACCTATAGATAACCTCATTCAGCTGCTGAATTCATCTAACACTGTAGTATCAGAATATAGCATGAATGCTAACTCAGTTTACATTGCATTAAAATTGTTTATGTAAATGTAATTCCATTAGGTGAGATGTGACAAAACAATGCCAATCTCTATACAAGCCAGCTGGCAACGTGTAGGTTGGCAATGCAGTATTATATTCAGTATTATGCGCAAGACAGTACAATGGAATCTAATATAAAATAATTATTCTCAGAACTAATAGTATGTGG
Source organism: Periophthalmodon schlosseri (assembly GCA_000787095.1). Lineage (NCBI taxonomy): Eukaryota > Metazoa > Chordata > Actinopteri > Gobiiformes > Gobiidae > Periophthalmodon > Periophthalmodon schlosseri. The sequence goes on along the minus strand of KN470356.1, from coordinate 59,253 downwards.
TGCTAACATGAACAAGAGTTTCTGTTTCCTGTATATATTGGTGCCATTTTGACCTTTTCAAAAGATAGAATATTTAGTTTTGATCTGTTAATTGCTATGGCAACTGTTGGCCTACACAAGAATTATCTATGTCTGGCACAATTTATAATGGACCATTTCAAAACATAGTGCATGTGAGTGGGTGTGAATGGAAGTGTGGAAGCATTTTGGAATGGAACACTGAAGTACAAAAACACTGATGAATAAAGATGATTGATAACAAACAGTGCCCTGTTAGGCACATGAAAAATAACATTACTGGTTTGGATTAAATGGAGACACCACAGCCAAGGGCACATCCTCACAGCATGTACTATACAAATACTACACATATACCCTTCTCCATTCATAAAGGACATACTGAATATACTATATCTGTAATGGCTCCAGAGGGAAAACTTTGGGCTTAAAAAAGCAACACAACTCCCCCATAGGCTCCCTGTGGATCCTGCAGCTCAGCTGTTAGCCTGTAGCAACACACGCACATAATATAACAGAACAATGTGAAGTGACCGCAGGCAAGTGTAGTGGTCTTTTGGGTACGCGAGAAACAGAGCAATAATTCTCAAATCAAGGTGCAACTAATATAATGCAGTGGTAGCAAAGAGCCTTAAAGGGTCTGCACCTGATTTTATTTGTATTTTAGTCAAGATAAATGCTCTTTGTATCATGCATCTTATCACAGCAGCTAAATAACATGTACATTGAGACTGTAATACATTGAAGTGTTCTGGTGAAGGAAACACACTGAATTTCTTCTGGTTGTTTATTTTCTGAACACAAGGGCTACTGTAGGCCGTAACCCACGCCAAAACAAGAGCAAAACAACAGCAGTCTCAACTCACTAGAGCCAGTCGCTAAAACAGACCAGTAACTGACGAATAGAACCTTCACATCAACTTGTCGGCACAGCAAAAGTGTCACATACAAAGCAGTTACATAAACAATGACACATAAACAATTACAACAGAACAACAATAGAACAACAATAGGTGTAAACTCTGATCTTAACACAAAATAACAGATTATAACAATATCTATGCACATCAAGCAACTTTTCATCCAATCAGGTGCATTGTTCACTTAGAATCATGGGAAGCAACTGCCTGATTCCCAGACACTTGTTTCCCGTTCATGATGCATTATCAAGAGTGAAAAACAAGCTTGAACAAGCTTAGGCGATTGTAGTTTCCGTTTCTGTGGGTGAGGTTTATAATACTGTGTAGCCCTGGTTTGGATGGACTGAGGTGATCTAACCCAGGTTCACACATAAATCTTTTTTTTTTTTTTTTTTTGTAGTTGGACATCTGTAAATGATTTAATATTTAAAAGTGGGGTATGAAAGATTTTTAAAGAAAATGTATTTTGACTTTACTTGACAGCCTCTGTAAAGTTAAGTTATTCTTAATTATAAAAACATTGTATATGATGGTCAAGTTGTTCGTGGGCCAAATAATCCAAGATGAGCTTCTCACTTTGGGTTGCCAGATTTTACAACTAAAACCAGATGGAAATAACCCAAAAGGACTCGCTCTGATTGAAAAACTCACAATTAAAATGCACATGGCCAATCATTAATTATGGAGGCTGCACTAGCACTGATTAGTGATAGTGAAGGAAATGTGAGCACTGGGTCTGGTATATGGACTTAAAGTGGGGCTAAACACCTAAACTCCGCCCGCAACCACATTTCAAATAGAGTTGATAAACTAGGCAGTGCCTGTGGACTAAAGAAAGGAGTGAGAGGAAGAAGGGCGGGGTCAAGGGGTATAAGGAACCGTGTGATTGGTCTAACAGGTTCAAACTCCGCCCCTGTAGCCAGGTGTTTGTAATCAGAAACACCTGACTGTAATCAGAGTAGTCTTGTGCGATGTCACCAACTACTGGAAATTCCTGAACGCAGTACAAACTTAGATTTTGGCGTTTTTGACCAGAAAGCTACAAATTGACCTAGTTTGCGCTGAAGTTTCCAAAAATGACTAGGAACAGTGGATAATGCTATTAAAACAGCACTTTAAAGTATCTCTCTCTCTCTCTCTCTTTCGCTCTTTCTCCCAGCTACTAATGATCCCAAGGGAAATTCAACTGCTGTTCTTTGTGTCTCAGTTAAAAGTCTCAGTGCAACATAACAAGGGGACTGGTCAGGTAGTGTCAGCAGATCATGTATCAGGGCAGTTTGAGGTGAAGAACAGCCCTCTGGACAAAAGTGTCCCTCTGTGTCCGGCAGCTTCACAGTCAGTGTCCAGGGGGAGCCAGATGAACAGGAAAGCCTTTTCTAAGCGTCACTCTGCTCTGTTGTTTCGCTTGGGGATGAAATGTTCCATTCCTTCGAAGTATTTCCTAGTTATCTGAGTATTTCCTCTGGAGGGTCTTCTGCCACATTTGCTGCCTTATTTGGTGTAAAAAGCTTGTAGCATTTCACAAGTCTAAAGAGGTTATGCAAATTACATCACTTTTTTTTCAATTTTTAGAATGAGGGGCAACATTATATGGCAAGTAATGACATTTTCTTCTGTAAAAGCAAAAGCACATCTAAAATGTGAAAGAGCTGCTACAGCTTCATAACAAATGTAAAAGTCTACAACTCTGCTAAATATTATGTTGGTGCCTGCATCTACAACAAGATTATCAAGTAAACAGAGGTAGAAAACAAGTTAATAGTTAGACGCTGCAGACTACACGCACATTTATCACTGATACAGACTTTGAGATGACACGCAGTTGAACTGAACCTTTCCACCTGAGTTCGTGTGTTGAGGATATTAATTGTTGTGGGGCAAGTTGAAGTGTCCTTTATCTCCCCTTATCATGAGCTACTGAGCTATTTAAGTTTTGCACAGTCACAGCAATCATGGAGAAACTCCATGGACAACATTTTGAGCAAAAAAAGCAAAGAAACACGTTTTGTCTGTTAAGCTGTCCATAGTTCTGCCTCAGTGCCACTCAGTTGGAATGTTGAAGGGCATTTTTCAAATAAAATGATGTTAGTGCATAACCTCTATAGCTAGCTCCTTATCTAGCTCCTTAGCTTGGATTGTGTGAACTTACTGTATTTCACACAATCCAACAGTCCCTTACTTGAACTGTACATGCTGCACTTCTCAGTTGGTTAAATCCCATTACATGATGTTAAAAACAGCTCAAAAACCAAAGAGGTTCAAAAGCTGCTCAGTGTGTCAGCCAGGTAGCCACAAAAGCAGCCAGCGACTCTCACGTTGCCATGAGAGGGAATTTAGAGTTTTGTTCCACTTTTGAAAAATACACAGAAGCACTTCTAGATTACTACAAAGGGAAAATGTTAGGTTTTGATGAGAAAACAACCATAACTTCCAGAAAATGCATTGGTTTTGATAATGTAATTAATTACCATAAACTCTGTTGAATTATTACATTGTTTTAATCCTTATTTGGCTGAAACTGATACCATGGCGTTATCAATCCTGAAAATGTCCTCAAATGTGCTGACACTGCATTTATTATGATAATACACTATGCTCAGGTGTAGGATTAGCTTGACATAGCACGCAACATTATCAGCCTAATATTCCTTTGTAGTAAATGTATTGAACAAGTCACTGTGAAACCAATCAGGCATCTCTCTGTGCTGTCCTCCTGTGCTGTTATCACTGCTCTAATGATGCATGAAAGCGCTTAGCTCACTCACCTTCACCTTGTGGCAGGATTCGTATGCAGTATTAAACGAGTTACTCCTATTAAAGGCACTGTACCAAATTCTTTTACTGTCCTAAAAATGTGAAAAAAATACGAACTCTTTCATTTTAAACAGTTTGCAGTGGTCCAAAGTTATTCCCCCCTTACCTTATCCATTGTGAATATGCTAATTATTTACCATGATGAATTTATAAGCACTTCTTACAACTTTCAGAGACCAGAGAGGAGTTTTGCCATCACTTTAAAGCTAACCACTACTAGCATGCTAACCACACACTCCCTAATTGTGGGACAATAAAACGTTTTCTATTTAGATTCAGACAGTACACAACTTATACTTATTTTGACCTCAAGAGTTGCTTATACAATATATCTGTACTGGGGCAAGACACATTTTGCTCAAATACATGGAGTACAGGCCTTTACCTTCAGTTGCCAGGGACCTGTGTGGACTACCTTAAATTTAATTCAAAACTCTACATATAACTTTAGGAAAAGTTGAGGAAGTTTGAGTAAATAGCATTTTTCATGTAACCTTTGAGGGTCCGTCACCAGCTTGTGTCCATGGAGATGTGTTGTTGGTTTGCTTGGAATGTTTCATAGTATTCACTTATTTATCTTCATGGAGGCTTCACCACCAGGTCAAGTTACGAGTCCAATCTGTGGAGAGGCGAGCTCCCTCAAGGTAAGACTGTACACCATTATACAATGGAAACACATGGCAACAATGACCAATTACACATTCTATTGTGGATAGCTTAAAAAATGTATGTATTCTCTCATTTAAGTGGTGAACCTCACACTGGTACGAACGTCATACCCTTTTCTTTCAGTCAGTCCATTCCCATTTTAATCCATTGCTTTAATATTTATTATGCCTCAAAATCAGCATTAGCGTTAGCACTGAGACACAAACGCCTCTCTTTCTAAAGACATAAGTGTTCACCGGTATTAATTTTATTTGTGTAGTTTTAAACATGTTAAACATACACCTGCAGCTCCCTGTCCACAGCCTTATCTTTAATTATTTATTAATTTTAGTGTGACTCTGCAAAAACCTCAATATAATTGGACAGGAAGTATTGACGCAAACAGTGAGGTTGCCAGGCGTTGTTGTGCACAGAGCCAATTACGATAGTTCGGGATATGATTGGGATTTTGGGACATGTTTCACAACCATCACTTGAAATATGTCAAGGTAAATACATTTTACTTTCCAAATCTGGCAGCAATAAAAGCAGCAATATCCCTGCATAGCCCCATGTATATCCCCATGTATATTGGGTTAGTACACTGTTAATTTTATTTCAGTTCTAATCTCAACATCCAGTGCTGCAGTGCTGCAATATCTCAAACACAACAATCTTCATCAAACAGAATAAGTAATATGACACCATTTTGTTCAAATCAAGACAAATCCTGCCTCCCGTGTTCACCCTTTCCTCTGACTCACACCTCGCTCAGTCATCACACTTTGAATGATCTGAAGAACGCCAGTGTTTTCTGTGAAGCTTTGTGTAACACTCACAAACGAGAGGCAGGGACCCATGGGTGCCAAAGAGCTGCGAGGGCTTCTGACCCGGTTTGCCTTTAGACTTTGTGAGGGTTTAAGGACACGCTGGTAGGTTTCTGCAAAAGAAAATATCTAAAAGTTCACACATCGTTGATAGTTTGAAGGTATTACTTACATTCTATTAACTAGGAGATTATAGTCAGACAGATACAAATGAATGAGGTTTAGTTAATAGTCAAAACCGGCTGCACATGGGAGGATTTAGTACACTTTTAAAACAGATTTTCAGCATTACAAGTCCCCTGGAGTACCTCTAACCCAAGCGGTGGGAAGGGTGTTCACTTCAACAGCTCCGCTCCAGATTGGCTCCTTGGTTGCTATGATACTCGCGATCGGAATTCCAAATCTGGAACTCGGCTTCAAATTCGCCTCTATAAGTGCTAGGCTCAATGAGCTTCATTTGACTTCACCCCCACGCTACGGGTGACGTCACACTCCCTTACTCCACTTCTTTATACAGTTTATGTTAGGGTCAGTGTGATTCTGTTATGATTATAGGTAGCAGCTCCAAAACCTCAAATCGTAAGAATCCGTAATGTTTGATATTTACTGTTGTCGCTTGCAATCACCTTTACAACTGTCAAATCAGAACAGCCAGGCCGAAAATGCAGTGAACACAAACATAAACGTTTTCATTGATCATCATCAATGACTGTAACAGGCTCTGTACCCCCAGCACAGGTAAATACACCACTTCTGTGGCCTCTTTACAACCATCCTCCTATGTTTCTGTTTCCTTTTTCACTTCAGATAAGAGTGCATGCAAAGGCAGCTACATGATGCCGTCTTGTGTGTGTGTGGTTGTTTGGATCCTGACATGTTCAGTTACATGTAGTACATGGGACACCTTAATAGTCTTGTATTGCAGCACCATGTATAGCAAATCACTTTTGGAAATGGAAAGTGTATGGGGTTGCTGACCTTACAAGAGTGAGACAAACAAGATATAGTAACTGTGCACAGTTAAAATCTAAGAGCCAAAGTTGGGACTAGAACCAGCAACATTAGGTGTTGAAACCTGTTTGGTGTAACATGGATAATTGACATCCTTAACTGTTGAAGCTGTAGCTGTTGGTTTCACACTGGTTTCTCTGCCCACACAATAAATAACTCATGTCAGCAGTGCCTTACCAATTACACCGTCAGAGCTACAAGAAAACTTTCCATTGACACAAATATAAAGAAGCGGATCAATAGTGGCTTGCACAGTTTGGTGACACCTGCTGATTTCTTTTTAGATGTCTGCTCAAACAATCAGTTTGAGTTGTGTCCACTGAGAAGCAGAATGCTGTGTAAAAATCATTGCTCAGAAAGAGGAGATTTCCAAGTTCTGTTTTTTAGTCCTTAGGCAAGACACTTCACCCAACTTGCATATATGAATCTGGTGTGTGCGTGTGTGTGTGTGTGTGTGTGTGTGTGTGAGTAAGTGAATGATGGTAGAGGGAGGGGACAATGGCACAGATTGGCAGCCTCACTTCTGTCTGTCTAGTCCTGATTTGGCTCTAGTCCAGTTTAGCCCAATTTGATGAGTGGCTGTACCAGATCAAAACCAAAAAGTGGGAATAAAAATGTTAGCTTGCTCTGGCATTTGCTTAGAGACAGAAACTGGCAGTCCTCCTTGTGACCTTTACTTGCATAATCCTTTTCCCCCTCCTTAAATTACCTAACATTTCATGATGTTTTTCTGCATCCCTCTCCTCCTGTCTCTCTTATCTAGGCTGGAGTCAGTGGGTTTTTGGCTGCCAGACCGGCCAACAGATGCTGATTTGTTAAACCTGAGAAAGCACAGCAAGACTTCAGAGCGCCGCCCCTGTTGCTTGGCACTTTTCCCTGTACAAGTCCACTTTGTGTCGGCGCGGTGGAGCTGCAGATAAGAGAGGAGGATAAAGAATTGAACGGATTCTAGCCTCAGATCCATGTGCAGCCGGGAGAAGCCTGGGGAGAAGCCTGGGCAGCGTTCACACTCGACAAACTGCTGACTAATCCTGGACAATTACAAGACATGGACATAAGAGGCACTGCCAAAAGTCAAATACTTCATTTGTGAGGTTATGTCGTCATGGGGGGACAGTAGCTCAGTTGGTGTTTGTCCACTGATCCGAAGGTTGGCGGTTCGAATCCCACTCTCGACATAAACATCATTGATCAAGTAGTCAGATCCACTGACCGCAGGTTGGACTCTCGACATAAACATCATTGATCAAGTAGTCAGATCCACTGACTCGCAGGTTGGTGGTGCAGTTCCAGCTCCCACAAATGAATACTGTTGTGTCCTTGGGCAAGACACTTAACCCACCTTGCCCCAGTGTCTGTGTATGAATGTGTGTGTGAATGGGTGAGTGGCTTTGAGTGCCTTGAAGGTGGAAAAGCGCTATATATAAAAATGTGGCTGTTTACCATGTTGCTAATAATTAAGGAAAATTTGTATACAACCATGTAAAAAATAAATAAACAAATAAATATACAAGAAGAAAGACATAAACCAAAGCAAAGTAAAGTTTCCTGTTTATAGACGCCATTTTTGAGAACTTTTCACCACTCAAAAGATGTTGAGTATTTTTTCTTGAATTGTTTGTTAATTGTTTGTTGTTGTAGAGTATTTTTGTTGAATCTATAGCACAGTCAACTTCAGTCAGAAACCCATGGATACAAAAGGTTATGTTTGTGAATATTGTCCTGCATTTTTTTTTATGAATTACAATCCCTAAAAGTCCTGTTTTCTATTGAATTACCAATTTCAATATACCATCTGAGAAATTCTTCTTCAGAGTATAACCAAGACTATTTTACCTTTTTTAAGACTTATGACATCATATTAAGGGGACAGAACAGTGACCAGAATGTACTTTTTTTGTCCATTATGTTATAGTCCTCTTTAGGAGCGTGTATAGTATTACTCACAAACACTACTATCTAATTCAAAAGGGCATACCCTGTTGGCACAATTAATGAATCAAACTTCTCATAGTCACAGCCCAGTGGGAGTAAAATGGCGCCTTATTAAAAAGTCATTGTCACGTCGCTTGATGATCCCAGCCAAAGCACTAAATGAGATTGGCGATGCCCCACTGCTCTCCACTGGTTGTTTTATTCAAAGATCACAGAGAATAGAAGCTTTGTGCTCTCAGGTGAATGTAATGGCAATGAGAAATACCAATATATATAGACTGATCATTTGAACTCAGTCAGTCACTGCATTTTCTATTCTTTGGGGTTTCAGATAGTGTGTTCAGCTGTTGGAAAGTCTAAAATGTCTCCCGGTTGGTAAAGGAAAAAGTCCACTTACTTGGTTTGGTGGAACGTAACAAAGTAAAAGTATCATAGCAACCAAAGAGCCAATCCGGAGTGAGGTTGTTAAAGGTAACGCCCCCTCCCGCCCATACTGCTGGTTTAACAGGGAGCGGGTGCTTAGCAACGCTGTCAATCAAACCTGTTGCTAACAGAAGGCGTCTGATTTGCCTGTTATTAAGGTTCATATCTTGTTTTACAGACACAGTAGCGAAAATAAAAAGCAGAATTAGCCACCAGAGTGCATTAATACGAACATTTTAAGACCAAAATGATGAGCCTGACAGCAGCAGTTACAGAGGGAAGGGGCGACAGTTTTTCAATAGAAATTAATTGGAGCCAGAGTCGATGGAGCTGGAAGCGCACTCAGACTCACTTCCTAGTTGGAACGCGGCGGCTAGCGGGTTAGCTATGTCCATTTATATCTATATCTATGATCACATCTACCGCAATGGCCTTGAGTGATGAATGAATACAGAATTTTGTATTTGGTCATTCGATAAGTAACCAATATCAGAATTATCTAGTGGTATCATCTACCTGAAAACAGCTTGCATTTTGGGTTTGGGTTGAGGAAGAAAACATGCATATATGATGCCAAAATCCCTTTTCATCCCACCTCCAACCTGAAGGACAGTCCCATGTGTGATGTGTCCCATGTTGACAGGGGATAAAAGATTGGGATAGTGGTTTGAATTGATCCTTGTAAAATGACATAGTGTCCTAGCAGATGAGCCACTGTCCTTGTCACGTCCAGATGGGTTGCCTTTTAAGCTGGAAGTGAATTTGAGCTCTCGATTCCTCTTCCTTTCAACATTAATCAGAAAAAAGGGGGATTTATTTTTACATTCTGGCAACGAACACCACCTTTTCTTATCTCAGTCCAAGAAAAAGGTCTCAAGCCGTTATGAATATTGATATAAGGTATACAGGAAAAAGCACAGCATATTATCGTTGGATTTTTTGTGGGATCAGTCAGTATTCTCCTATCTTCTTTGATGTCTTGGAGTGTGATGGTTTTATTTATTTATTTATTTTTATTTTCATTTGCTGAAGAAAGAATGTCTCTGAGGGTAATGCAAAAGTCTATTTCTTTGCTTATACACCAGTCATAATAGCATAAAAGCATAATATTTTGAATCAATAATAAAAAATACATTGAAATTGTACTGTACTTTGAGGACACAAAATTGCTCACTCATTTATAAACCGTCAACCTTAAACAGACACAATAGACAAAATCCTCCAACAAAACAAGTCCTGACTTGGATTCCTGACAGGTTGCCTGAGTGGTATTGAAGAATGGGTCAAATGCAGAGGGCAAATGTCTCCAGTGTGGTGTTTCTTGAATTAATAACCATGAGCTATTATTGCAGACACAGCAGACTGGCAGAGACACAGCTCAAGAGTAGACATGGCTGTGGTTGTAGAGGCCATAACCACCCCTCATTCACGTACCACATTCACATAGGCAGGTAGGGAAGTCTCTTACTTACTTATTTATTTATTTTTGTTTTGTATCTAAAAAGCATTTTTGACCCCCTGAACATTGGTGAGTCAACAGCACTGCAAAGAAGTGGAAACAAATTTTGGCATAAACTCACAAAATTCAGAGCAGTGAAAAAGCTCCGTGAGACAAGCCTAATAATGAATTGAACCACTGCCATATGATGAGCAGCAAGTCGGCCATATTGGATCAAGGTTTAGACGGCACTTTGACTGCGATTTTATTTTAATGAACTAGTCCTAGGTTTTTGGTCCGAAAGAGTTCAGATGTAGGATTTTGCCGTCGCAATTCAGAGGAAGTCGCGAGTCCATGGCGGGCGCGTGGGACGAACGTGAGCAGGGTGGCGAGGGCCATCATTGTCTTTATTGTATTTGATAGATAATAGAATACAGACTGCATACAAGCCATATAAAATAACTACAAAGAGTATAAGAATTTTAAAAAGGACAGTGGACTGCGTGTGGAGAGGAGGGTCACAGCACTGTACACTTGTATACTTCAATCCCTGCTCTAATGAGTGAGAGATGGGCAACAAAGTTCTAAGTAACTGTCAGCTCCTTTTTGTTTTCTAACAATGGAAACGTTGGATTGATGAGTTATGAGAGTTGCCTGAATGTTATTTCTATTGTAAAACAACTCAACTCAAACATTTTAAGATCAGACTGATTAATGCAGAGCTCAGTAGATTGGTTGTAA